>WIPJ01010101.1:145139-172004 GCA_018155075.1 Cassiopea andromeda | reverse complement strand
GATGTCAGTGGAGGGTCTGCAGAACTCGTATCTGAACTATGGTTTTGTTGATGACACTAGCGTAGATGGAGCTGAA
Organism: Cassiopea andromeda; assembly: GCA_018155075.1. Classification (NCBI taxonomy): domain Eukaryota; kingdom Metazoa; phylum Cnidaria; class Scyphozoa; order Rhizostomeae; family Cassiopeidae; genus Cassiopea; species Cassiopea andromeda. The sequence continues at coordinate 171,928 of WIPJ01010101.1, read as the reverse complement.
AGAGCAAACACTGTTGGCCAGAATACTGTATCCGACGAAGCAGTAAAGCCAAACAATTCTGCCAATCGTGTACGATATTTCAAACGCCATCAGAGTCATACAGAGCAAACATCGCTTTTGCAGAGCCACGATGATGTAAATGTAGCATACTTCACCAAACCCAAAAATGAGGACTACGCCCTTAGAAGGTTCAAAAAACAACATTCTTGTATTTTAGTATCGGATTACTTGCATAAAATAGTGTACATCTGTTTGATAGCCAACTTCCTTTTGTTTGCAAGAGGCTATCTGGACTGCAACCCTTCCACTTCTATGATTTCGTCATTAGCTGTTGTAGTTTGTTGTACACTGACTTGTGCTGCTTTGGTACTCATAAGTGATGTACTGCCAAGGAAGTTGCCGTTTATCTTTTTTGGTTTTATTACATATATAGCTGGGCTGCCTTTTCTGGTCTGGATTGCAGATGGTGGATTGAAAACAACAGCATTAAGATGGTGTGGTGTTTTTGCCTTACTCCTGGTTTGTTTTGGGGAGGCTGCCTTGAGAACAATGTTGCCTGAATTTGGGCTATTGCCCCTTCCCCAAGGGGAGAGAAAAGGAAAACAGTTTGCTTGGAAAATGCATTGGGGCTTTATCCTTGCTTTCATCACCATTGCATGCATCATCACAGCTGTTCAGCAGAATGTAAATTTTGATGTTGCATTTTATATAAGCATGGCCATGATAGTAGTTGCATTTTTGGTTTTCATGATTCCATTCAAGCAATATGCTGGAGATCAAGGATCACACAGTGGAACTTTGCGACTTGTCTGGAATGTATTCAGAGAGGCAAGAGAAGTAAAGCAGGGTTGGCAAAGTAATGAGAGTAGGTAAGGGACTTGTAGTTATTAGTAGCCAAGACCAGGGTAGAAGGAACTGCATTGAAGCATGGTAATTCTTTTTCACTTTGTTGGATTGCTAAACCAAATTATAATTGGTTATTGTGATGTCAAATTTTTTATCTTCTTGGAAAGATACACTAGTGGGAAAACAAAAGCTCCCCCAGAGCCGCAAGAATAGCATTCATAAAATGTTAGTTTGCACCTGTAATTCTTACATTTTCTTTTCAAAAGAATGTAAATCAATATGTAAGTGACAGTTTGCACTTTTCTTTAGAGGTTGTAAGGTAAAGAATGCAACTTCTTTATGATCAGCCAGGAAGTTTACCATGGGGTATGAACATCTTTGTAGATGTTTTGTTAGGCTGTGAAACCTTAACTAGGAGTATGGGGTAAAACTTTCTAGGAAAATGTTATTATTCCCTCTGCCCCCTTCCCAGATATTAATACTGATCATTCCCTAAGACTCCAATTGGTAAGGCAAGTCTTCATGTATAGCCAGTTTCTTTGAGAATGTCATTCAGGAGTTTCATAGAGGCTAGCAGCCACAGAAGTAGATGATTATTTAAATGAGCTAACTGTAATGTTTTAGAATTAATAAATTGTTTGTATCAAGGAATTTGCTTTGTGCACTGCTTGAAGCAGTGTGCTTTTAGGCATTGCATCTAGACCATTGAGATAGATAAGTAGCATTATTGAGATAAGAACCAAATGGCTCTTGAGTTTGGAAACAAGATTTACACCAAAATACTTATTGGGTGATCAGACATTTTAAAAAGTATTGATGATTAATTTTGGTTGTCATCTATTTTCAGGAAATGTACCTTAGGAAGCTCATTATTTCCAAAGATCACAGACTCTGTCTACACCAGTAATCCCCAAACTGTTCAGAATATTTTACATGGTGGTCCATGACTACATGCTTTTCTCCTTATAGCCTTATGGAGTAGGGGTAGCTCTAAAATGAGTGTAGCTGGTAGAAAGTTTTTTATGCAACATCCCTCAATATTTAGGAAATTCAGCAAAGTGCATCCATTTGTTGTAGAGCTATTATTCCTGACTTGCAGAAGCCCAGTTCTGTAGATCTGTCCTTGTGAATGCTGGTAAATGAAAGAAACTATATGTCTCTATTAAAGACCTTGCAGGGTCTGAGTGCTCAGCCCCCAGAAAAGTTTTTGAAGCCATGCCCTTTATGTTGGCTTTGAATGCATGTCCCAATATTACATTTGCTATGGGTGACAAGAAAATTTCATAGTTTACAGCAGCTTTGTACAAGAAATAGTGTGTGGAAGAAAGTATTTTGGCCAGATACCCTTGAAATTGACTCAGAGTGACTCCAAGTTAGTTTTCTTTCATATTTTCTCTGAAAATTATCCAAATATCTATGAATGTTGCTCTACAAATTCCAAGCTTCAGCAGCTTCTCAGGGTCTGCCAAAAACCCTTTATGGCCCCCTAGAGGACCGCTGGCCCTAGCTTAGGAACCACACTGTATGTTTTGTGCTTCCTACACTGATTTGATGCCCATCTTGTAGCTCTGAAACTATCTCAATAGTGATGCTTATACTAAGAGTTTTCTTCTAGTTCACCAATAGTTGAGGACAATTCAATTAAGCAGGATGATCCTCCAGATCATTGGATTGATTTTGCCATAACATGTAATGGTGGGACATATGAAGAGTCTGAAGTTTTTGCCGTGAAATGCCTTTATGATGTCACAATTGTATTTCTTTGCCTTACACCATATTGGATTGCACATGCTCAGGTTTTTCAGTGTTATTTCTGTATAATAGTTCTTATTCTGTTGACAATGTAGATTACTTTTTTGAGTGCGGAGTTTTCAGACAGTAAAAGAGATAAGAAGTTGTCAGATAGTAGAATATGGAGACCAATTATTTACATCAAAAGTTCAGCTAAATCTGTTCTTAAAAGCATTTTGCTGCAAACCAATTGAGTTTTTTAATAGTTTCTTCTTGAGGAGATGAAGGATTCTGAATTGATATGCTGTGATGTGATTGACTAAAGATGGCTCCTTGAATGTCATAAGATGCCTTCTTTATCCCATTATAGAAAAACGTATTATTTTTTAAGTCTTTCATTACTTAGTTTTTATATTTGTCAGCCATTAAGGTTAAAAATAAATTTTTCTTGTTCTTAAAGTGCATTTGATGATTATTAGAAGTAAATTAGAGATCTAAATATTGTTCACTATTGTCCATGTATTCATTGTCAGGGATACCAAAGCATATTTTTGAGTGAGAGACCTGGGTATGAGTGGCAATTTCCTATTGGGTTGGAAGTGAGGGTCAGGGGCAGATCCTCAAAAATATTTGTGGGTGTCCTTAGAATTAAACAAAATGCTCTTTTTGAATATCAAAATTTATCCTATCTTAGAAAGGATCAGCTATCAATTATATGACATTATGCACTAGCAACAAAGTCAGTGGGGGATTTTCAGCCCTCCTCCCCCCACCAAACCAGCTCTGGCATTCCTGATTCTGCAACAGTTTACTATTGATTTTTCCTTTTTAAGTATAGTACCTTCTCCCCTTCAGTCCACAATTTGCTGAAGGAGACTGTGCTTGACTTATTGTACATACTTTTTGCAGTGTTACACCACATACTTCTTTCAAGGGATGCATTTGGACACTGCAATTGGAGGAGTCAATGTGCCCATTGCTTGGTTTAGTCTCTTCAATATGACTGTTGTAATGGTTCTAGCCCCATTATTTGATGCAGTTGTAATTCCAAAGCTTGAATCATGTGACTTTAAATTTCCTGTTACATGGAGAATGCTCTCTGGTTTGATATGTTGCTCTATCTCCTTATTACTTGGTATGTGTCTATTGCTACAAATCAAGATTTCATTTTTTCTGCTTAGTAAATTTTTATGACAATCAAACTACAGATATAGTGTATTCATTGTGTCATTAAATTGCAATCAAAATATTAAAGTACCTACTCATGGCTCTCTGTATACAAGTACTTTCTGCCATATTTTGTATGTGTGTATTTGCAGCTGGTGGCATTGAAGCATCAGGCATCTCATATGCAAGATCAAACAGACTATTTAAAGCCAAGATTGGCAATGTTGATGTCACTGCTGTGAGACTCAGCATCTTTGTGCAAATCCCACAATATTTTTTCTTGGCACTCAGTGAGGTTCTTACACCATTAACAGGTATGTATTTCAATCTTTGTACTTTCATAGTTAATATTCTTTTCAATATACTGTATGTTGTTTCTTGTGTCAGTTTGTATTTAAGTTTTTTTATTTCTACAATGCATATTTTATAGTCATGACATAGGAAACCAGGTTTAACCAGTAGTATGTGATATTTGATACTTGAGCAACATGCGTAAAAAAGCTGTACTCCTTGTAAGCTTCAATTCTTGTTTAAGCAACCGCTCATGTCATGGAATATTGCAAATTGGTGTAGTATTACTTTAGTGGTAATTGAGATTGTAGTATACAGATTCAAAATTGCAGATAGAAAATATTAAATCATTTTTAGATAGCCAGTTTTTTGTTTGCTTTACCTGATACATTATTTCAGTGCAGAGAATTCTTATAAATAATATTGAGACTACTAATAAAAAATAACTAAGTAGTAATTTGCTCAAAATTCATACCAACTTAAAGTAGGAATGAGTTGCTACTTTTCTCAATCTACATTTAGCAAATCTGTTATACTTTTTCTAGCCCTAAGCATTGCAAACAGACTTTGCTCTGGGGGATTCAGAAGACTTGCATTTGGGATGTACTTTGTGACCATACCTCTTGGACATATTTTGGCCCTAGTTATTATAAGCCTTGGTTGGTATCCTGAGTATGGATATTTTATGGGCATGTCAGTAGAAATATACTTTTTTGCACTTGCAGCTCTTATGTTGGTAAACGCCTGCTTATTGGCTATAGTAATTTATAAGATGGTTGATATACCATCTCGTTTAGCAGTAGAATAATATATGAGAGTTGAAATTGACATTAATTGTCTGTTTCACATGTAATCTATATTGGGCCCCAGCATTTTTAGTTTCACTCAAAGTGGTATCATGTTGCAGTTTTATCTCTCAACCTTCCACAAGTCAGCATACAGTTATTTCCTAACCTCTGATGTCATACCTAGCACACTTAGGAGATTTTGTAGGCATATTTTTGCAAAGATGAAACTTATCTATGACACATATTTAGAATGCTTTAGGTCTTAGAAAAGCATGCTGTCTGATATTAGGATATATTCATAATGTACTTATGGATGTTATTTACTTAGCATCTTATTTGCCAGTAAGTTGTGCATAGCTTAATGGCTTTGTGGCAATTGTCTCCACTCCTCCCTCCCCAAAGTACTTTTTTTCAAATGTAGTTTTTTCCATGTGTAATAAAAGAGATGCCTTTATGCAACATTTATCTACATTTTTACTCATTTTCTTTGGTACTTGTATTAGATTTATCAATTGCACTTTATTTGTAAAGTTGCTGTTAACGAGTCTTCATTGGGGAATATCTTATAGTTAGTGGTTTTTCACTATTTGTTTAGATTGTTGTAGTACAGGAATATCTAGAATTAGAATCAGCTTTTTAAATTCAAACATGGTTATTTTTGAGTAGATTGTCTGGTACATTCTAGTCAAGAATAGAAAGGGTTGCAATACATAGGGGAGGGGGTTGGATAGAAATCTTAAGTGCTATAAGTATAAAAGCTAGGGGTAAAAAGTAGATAGGTTGGCTGTAATTAATGGGATAGGGGTAAAGGTGCACCACGTATTATTGCAAGCAAACTATGAATGTCTTTTTCAGTGCTCCCAGTAGCACTTACACCCCTTTCAACACCCTCGTCTATTTGCAATACTTCTGGATCTGAATCAAGCAAAAACAATTTAGCCCTAAATTGATATGCAGGGGTGAGTTAACTATTTCAAACTGGAGAGAATCCACTTTTCAAATTTTTTTAAATGCTATTATGTAATCTGTGCTCCAATAATTGAGTTCTTTATTTCAATGAGCACATGAGGCAGTGGCAATTTCCAAAAAAGTCAGGGGGTGCTGGTACTAAACTTCCTGGAGATTTTAGATGTAGCTGAGTGTTTTGCATATGTTACACCAATTTTTACTGAGAAGTTGCTAACTCAATGGCACCTAGTATGTATTTCACCCTCCATGCCCCTCCCCAACAAATCACCGCTGGCTTTAGGGAATGTAGAAGTTGATTTTGAAATTCACAGCATTATTGGGAGTTATTTATATCATATGCCTTCTATAATCATATGAATGTGATCATTGACCTGCTGAAGTAGTGGATGTGGGACAGTGATGGTGTTGCAAGAAGAATCAGGGAGGCAGCAGTGCTGATTTTACCAAATGATTTAGAAGTAGCCAATTGTTTGCCTTGTAGTGCACCACAAATTCTCATTTTCATTTTTATTTTTTAGATTTTTGCATAAGGGTTTATTTAAGGGGAGGCTTACTAGAGGGGGCCTAAAGAATTTTGAAGTTTTCATACCAATAAACTACTTTTTGAAGTAACAAATACAAGTAGTAGGGTGTTTTCCAAAAGACATACAAATTGTTGTTAAATTAATCACTGCCTTTTCTTTTGTAAAGAGACACATGCATGGGTGGAGAACTTATTTGAGGGGTAATTAGTAAAAATATATAGCTTTAGGGTGGAGGCTTATTCAAGGGGGACAAATTCAAGGATTTATGGTAAATGCTGCTTTTATGGGAAAAAAGTTGATAGGACAATTGAGATTCATGTAAAAGATGGTATTCATTTATGAAACCTGTTTGTTTAGCCTTAGATGAGCTGAAATTTCGTACGACGAGGGGGCTAAAAATTTCTGCCCATAAAAGTGCTTGAAGAAATCTATTTCAAGTCAGTAATTGCCAGTGTGGTATACGCTATATCTATCCGGGGAGAACATGTCCAGGAGTAATATTCAACGAGTTAGAGAAGATCCATAGAAGAGTGGCCCACCTAATTTACAGCATCCTCCTGGAAAGGATCCTTTATCGTTAATTAATTGGAACTCTATTAGCTATACTTACAAACTTCGTCTCTCACAGAAATGTTTAAAAAGCAGTACATTGAGAGAGGTAGGAGTAACGGCAAATTTGTAATGGTAAGACCTAGAACTGAGCATGCTAGAAACAGTGCCAGGTATCGAGGTCCATCAGCGTGGAATCAGTGGTGGTTTTAGGGGGGCATGGTCCCAGGCCCCACGGTTTTGATAACCCAGAAGGGGCCCCGCGTCTGAGAAAATTTGAAAAGAAATCACAGTAAAACATGTAAATACATCAGGCAAGGGCCCTGCAGATGATTTCGGCTCGGGTCAAGCGATCCCTAAACCGCCACTGCGTGGAATCTCTGAAATGTGGAAGTTAGATGATGTAGCACTAAAGGAACTCTCTCAAAGAAGCTAAAGAATTGTAACCTGGATAAAATCAGTTACTACAAGCTAGCATTAGGAACAAACAAGCATAATGATTATATTTATTTTTAGTAGTCATTCTTAGTATTTATTTTTAATTTTTAGCTGCTATTAGCTACTATCGATTTAAGCATAGTTTAAAGTATGCTTTATACAATTAAGGGGTCTGTTAATACACTTACTAAGTAAGATGTCCTTTTGGACTAACGAAGTTGGGTGACAAGACATAAGGCATTTTAATTAATTATGTGCTCTATTAATGTACACCAAACTTATTGGGGTGTTTGAAGACAACAAGATATGAATCAGTTTTCACTTCTTATATAATTTTATAGAGGACAAGTATTTCAGATGTTATTTTATGATATTCATTCTAGAGAATATTTTGCAGGTTCACATTTACTCTTTTGAGTTGCCTTAGCCTGACCTGCGTTATCAAATAAATGTATGTATGTATGTATGTATGTATGTATGTATGTATGTATGTATGTATGTATGTATGTATGTATGTATGTATGTATGTATTTATGTTTGTATGTACTGTATGTCCGGCTTTCAGGGTGCTATTAATGTCAAAAATCTCCGAAAATATAGGTTTTCGCCTTCCGACGGGGGCCTTAGCCCCCTAGCCCGTTGGGGGCATCAAGGTAGGGCTAGTGAGCTATGGCCCCCTGTTGGTAGATGAAAACTATTTTTATGAGATTTTTGTCATATAATAGTATTTAAGCCCCCTCGTCATAGACGTAGGAACCAGGGGCACAGAGGACAGGTGATCCCCACTCCGTCACAAATTTTTATGTAAAGTGCCCCTTTTCAGGTTACATAGTGCCCTTCTGTGCCCCCCACTTTTTGAATGCTTCCTACGTCCCTGGGCCTTTGGCTACAGCCCTGCTTCCTACGTCCTTGGCTACTATTCTGTGACTGGCTATGACGTTTTTGTAAGGCGCGAAGTTCCGATTAGGAGATTACTCAAATATGGCGGAAATGCACTAATTGGTTTGGCCTAAGCCACCTCTTCCGTTCAAGATTGAGACATCATTTCCATTCAAACAATCCACACCATGCATTTTAGTAAAACCGTGGATAATTACAAGCAATGACTGAAATACTCTTTCGTTGGATTTATAACTGATCTGGTGAAAGTACCGGTGTAGGCCATTGTTCAATATGGATGACTACTACCAATACGGAGATAGTTACACGGGTGACTATGTACAGAACCATCAAGATGGAGAACTATATTATGACGAGGAAGAGGCTTATTTGCAGCACCTCATGCATAAGGAATACGAGAAGATGGCGAATGAATTTAGTGTCATAAACGAATGTGTGTTGCCGACATTTTCTCAAGGATTTCAATCAGTGTGGATGCTCCTTGTTTTGTGCCTGGTTCTGCGATGCTTGTCGTTATTGAGAATCAATGCTAAGTTGCTCCATATTTCTTCGGCAGTAGCTGGCTTTATTGCCCTGTGGCATTTTTATGAGCAACTGACCAGCTATGTTATTTTCCTGACCATCATTGGATACATTTGTATGGCAAATAAATTCACTAGAAGGGGAGCATTTCTCTCAGCAATTTGCACTGCATACTTACTTTCATGGTAATTTTCTCAATTTTGTTTATGCTATGATCTATGGCTTGCAAGTGGTTTAAATTGCTCTAGTAATTCATTTGTTATTAGATAAGTTTGAAAATACACGGTTTTTTATAAGAAAATCATTATTTTGCCTGGCCTCAATTTTCTTATCTTTTCCCGAAATTGAGCCTGAGATTTTCTTAAATTTTTCTTAATTTTTACTGAAATAAACTGGCTAGAGTGGTTTACACTTTCGTTAATAATGTTGTATACATGGATTTGAATTCCATCTTTAACATTTTGAATGCAATAACGACGAAATACCGATTTTTTGCTTATAAAAACACTTAATTTTGAATATAGAGCCTCGTGATTTTCTTACGATTTTCTTAAGATTTTGACGATTTGAGCCTCATTTTCTTGTAAAGTTTTTTCTCATAAAAAAACATGTATTTTTGGAAGGCTAACGCAGTTTTAAGAACTTCAGTCGTAAAACTTTGTTAGCCTTACAATAATATTTTGATATAACATTTTGATGTTTCAGCATCAAATTTTCATATCAAATTACTATTTTTACGAAATTATTCTTGACAGTTTTACTTACTTGTGGAAATTATGGGAGTGCTACATTTCTACATCATTAGAAGCGCTTCATTCAATTGGTGTGATGTTAAGTGCCTTGATGCTTCTAGTCTCTTGTTGAGAGATGAGCTCTACTACAAATATAGTCCTCTTTCTAAAAGTAGAAACTTTTTTGCATGATTAGATAGCAAGGTTCAATTGGAGCCCTGCTGAATTTTGTTTTCCAGTGAGCATAATGGGTCAGTAGTCCATTGGCTCTGTGCCCATCCAAGGTGCATTCCATGCACTTAGGTCAAAAGATATCTTTCATGGACTTAGCTTTCCTGTTGGCATGGTGGTGTGGATATAGCTTAAGCTTTAGTCTTTTGGCATAATGACGTAATAAAACGCAAATCTCTGTGCACGGTTTTTTTATCATTGCACTTAAGGTGTATGCCAACATTGAAGGTTGGCGCACACCTAAGGAGCTACTGGCATACCTCTGGCATGAGTTTTACATGGAATGCACCATGGGTGCCCCTATACTAAAGTGGCCGCTTACCTAGAAGTCAAAGAATTGTGCCTTCATTATATGCAAAGTGGAGGAGAAGAACCTTCCCCCTACTTTTGTAGTTACCTACATTGGAATAGTTTTGTCAGTTGGGTAGTGTCAAGTGAGCCCTCACTATTATCAGCCTGTAGAAATGGTAGACTGTTCACTCTTAGAATGTTTGAGAATGACTGACTTCATGATGTCTGTTTGCATACTCTATTGCTAATTCTTATTTATACTTGACTGAAAAATTATGAAACTTCTTTCAGTGAGAAAATATTTGTTAAAGAAATGGAATGGAACAGAGTAAGAGGTTCATGTAGACATAACATGTTTTTAGTTCATGTTCAATCATGGTTTCAGTACTTTGACATTTGCATAGTATATAAATGCCAATGAGCTTTTGTACTCTCATTTTGTTGGTACTGATGAAAATTGCATCAGTACTGATAAAATGGAATTATGTATATGATAGAATTAAATCGTTACTTGTATAGTACATTTAAATCATACTTCTGCTATGGATAGATGTGTTGCTACAGAATAGAAATGATTTTGTAAACTGCTGCATCTTATGAAGCTCAAATACATGCCATATTTTTGTAAGTAGAGATCTGACAATAAAGGTCGAAGGCTAAAAATTAAAATAAAGGTCAAAGGCTAAACACTATCATAAAAGTCAAAAGCTAGATACTGCTATGCCACTACTACAGGGATGGGCAATTCATTTTCACCAAGGGCCATATGACAAAGCTTGAATTGGGTCTGAGGGTCGCCAACTTTCTTCTACTGTAAAATGCTCAAAAATATATAATTTGAAAAGCTGGTACTGATATTCAGAAGAATAAGGCACTGCATAATAGTGGTGGACATTTTGATAGTTTTTGTGGAGGGTTGAAAGCTTTGCGAAAGCCAAGGTGCATGTCATCACTAGTACTTGGGAAGGATGTACTATATTTGAACATTCAAACGGAGCGAGAGAAAATTGTGGGTCTGGGGGCATGCCCCCATTGAAATTGTAGAGGCCATGCCCTCTGAAATATCGGAAAATGTCCTTCTCCAAAGCAGGATGTAGATAGTTTAATCATTGATCTTTATGCTGAGAAGAAAGAACTGATCCTCTAATGTGCTTTCATCTAAACTAAATGACTTTGAACAGAAAATGGACAAGCTTTTAATAAGTCTATGTCATAATTTTGTAAGTCTGCAGTTATTCAGAGCACTGCTGCCCCCTTGCCCCCAAGTTTCTGCCACTTCTCTGTAAATATGTACAAAAACAGCAATCAAATTTCAAAATAAAAGCAAGAAAAGGCAGATACTTGTTTGATTTAAATTACTTATGATGAACCTCATGCTGGCCAGACAGGGATGTACAAAGGATCTGATGTGGCCCATGGGCCATTTTTGCCCAGGTCTACACTACTGCAACTATAGATCACCATATTGATACTCTTTATGTGATATGGTAGGCTTAATTATTAGCATTAGTATTAGTATTAGTTAGAGATTTGGTTCTAATGTAGTCATTTTTTATGATTAAATGTTAAATTTGTGGTGAAATAGCCTAATCAGAACATTTTGTATTTTCTTCAAGGTTCAGTAATGGTTGTTGCTATGAAATTAATATCGATTGGATTTGATCATGAGCATGATTCAAAAGATGTTTTTGGTTTTTATGGTTACCTTTTGAACCCTGCTAGTGTGATATTTGGACCTTTCATCTCCTATGAAGACTATCTCCAACTTTTACATGGGAATCCACTTGTAAGAATTTTCAATACTTTCAAATTTCTTTTAACTTCTGTAATATTTGAGACTGAAGTAATAGTAGTCCCATATACTCTCATATGTAGAGGATTGCCTGTTAGAGAGGACACTAGTCCTGAGCCATTGGTATGTGAGGTAGGGTGGCCAGCTCCTTTTCTTACCACCTTTATCTCCCCAGTGTTGCCACTGGATACCCATTTGCTGCTGGGTGAACAGTGAGATTCAGTCAAGGCATTGAGTCAGACTCAAACCACAGACCTTCAACATGGGAGGCATGTGCTTTAACCACTATGCTACCTCGCTCATATTGGAGACTACAAGAGATAATTTTGGATCCATGTAAGATTTGTGGTATGTAATTGATACCCAGGGACATAATCTCTGGGGGGTATGGGGGTGTGATACTCCCAATCCTGTACCAAGTCAGAAAATGAGAGGGCAGTTGGAAAATATAAGGTTTTTAGGAAAGGCTATATCAGTCAGAAAAATATTGATAAGATGAAAAAATGATAATCTGCATTTGTCAGTAGGAAATGTTGAGCCCTTCAGCCCCCAAGTCTCTGTCAGTCTATACCCCTGTTGATACTGTCTTGATTTGGCATATACTTTCCAGTCTTAAACAGCTCCCAAGTATAAGTCATTCTTCTTTCAATATGAATCAATTTCTTTAACAGCTATTGTTATATCATTTCTTTTTGCATGTACTTTTTTGCATGACCTATAGTTCAACCTTTCCTTTTTCAGAGTCTTTTTTGGATTGGGAATGTCATAAGAACACTTATCCTTTCTGCTTTTTGTCTCTTGTGGTCCACTTGTGGTACAACATACATTATTCCAAAGCTAGCAACTGGCATGTAAGTTAATTGCTTATTGTTTGGATAATGTGATTAACCAGTATCTGTTAGTAGATATTATAACGATATTTCATTAACATCTATGCCATTTTATCACAGCTTTGTTATCAATGAATTATCAAAGTAAACTCACCCTTTTCCTATCTATATTATCCTCCTGGTCCCAAGTAAACCCAAACTAAAATTTATTAGCCACAGGAGCATATTTATTTTGATATTTTTTTAATGATATAGCCATGTTATTATTTCATTACAACCTTTTTATTATTATCCTGTTGTATATTATATTGTTCATAGATGGGTAGATGCCTTTAAAGATGCAAATGGCTTTCGCTTCAGCACTTATTTTGTCAGTTATACCTCTGAAGCAACATGTATTTTGTCTGGTATTGGCACAGTATGTCCAAAGGTAGAAAATACTAGTGGCCAGAACTTAGTGCAGGAGAAAGACAATATTGTCAATGAAAAACCCAATGAAGATCAAAATGGGAATGATTCAGCAAAAGAAGTAGAGGAATTGAGGTCAGTGGAACATCAGGAACCAGCAAGTGAGATGAAAATTAGTTGGTTAGTTGAAGTTTTCCTTTCGTAACTTGAAACAGTTTTTCCCTGTAGCTGTTGCTGCTAGAGACTAAACCACATTTTTTGTAAGGAACCTGGCTCAAGGCTTAGTAAGAAAAATTTCTTAAGTTTTGGCCTCATTTTGGTTCAAAAAGTTTCTTAAAAGTTTCCTAATTTATCGATCTAAATTTCAAGTTAAAGTTTAAATAAAACATGAATATATGAAACTATTAGTATTATAACAAAGAAAATACGTCAGTACAAAGTGAAATCTAGAGCAATGTCATGTTGACATTGTTTTAGTTCAGCTGTACATTGAACCAGGTAACGATTTCAATGTGCCATTTGCTTAAAGTTTCTTAGCTCTTTCCTTCAGTTCTAAACGTTTTTTCCAATTTTAGAGTGTCTAGTGCTAGGTTGCCTATGAACTGGTTTCTAACTAAAATAAAAATTGTAGTCACACTTTTGTAGGCTATCTACAATACTTGCCAAAAGTCCCTGGGACATTGTCAAAACATTATGAAAAGCCATAGCTTTCTCAGCATTTCAACCATCACACCTTGATGCAAGCCCCCTTCCCCCTAAAACAATGTTGGTCTGTTCCCGAGACACTTGGCGTTATTGTGCACGAAAAATTTTTCCGTTACCGCATGTACTTCTCCCAGTAACCAACATTGTTTAGGGGGAGGAGGGGGATGAACGCTATAAAAATACACAAAGTGTCCCAGGACTTTTGGCGAGTATTGTAGAAAGATGAGTTCATGATTAAAAGGCATACCACTTATCATTCAAGTTGGAAGGAAATCTTTTTACTACCCATAAGCGGTTTCCAAGATGTAAATTTTATTTAATGCCGATAATCAGTCAATAGACGTTCGTTATTTATTAAACCCAATATACAATTAAATAATTTGCGACAGATACGCATTCATAATGCTAGTTTTTACCTGTTAAATGTGTCTGAAACCTTTCAATAGCAGACAGATCTAGCTTTCTATTTATCATTTCCTCCTTGAGGAAAAGCTGTTTGGTTTATAACTTTTGCGCGAGCAGAGCATAATATTTTGCTTCCTTTATGTTAGCTGCAGACTAACTAAATTGGTTATTGCGAAAAGAAAGTACAGTGAATGGCAAACACTTGCAATGCAGTTTTTGAACGAAATAAAGCTGCCGTAAATTTTGTATTCTAGAGGGGAGCTTATTGGAGAGGGTGCTTATGAGAGAGGGGGCTGAATAAATTTACGAAAATTATCAATAGTAAGCTAAATATTAGAGAATAATATTCAAATTGTTTAGTTTATACATCATAAGTAGTAAGATTCATACACATAAGGCTCACTTCAAAAATAAACTTGGAAAAGTGTCTAGTAGCCTTTGATATAGAACGTCTTTGTCTGCAGTATGTCAATGGATGACTTTGATTCTTGATAGGTTGAGAACCATTTTTTACGGAGCGTGGTCAAACTTAGTTTCCTTACTTCCATGAAGTTTGTTTACGCTTGGTGCTATTCAATATTTTATAAGGGGGCTTCATAGAGTTCTTGGTCCAGAAAGGGGAGCTTATTTGAGAGGGGGGCTTAACGAAGAGGGAGGCTAAAAAGAGATTTTACTGTATCTTCAGTTAAGTTCTCCTCGTTTTCACGACACAAGGTCGATCTAGTCTCCAACCCTATTATCAGTCCTACTTATGTCTTCTATCTTGGTCGCCAAAAAGTTATGTAAGCCACTTGACTGGGTCTATTTATATTTTTATGTATTTCTAATTATTCATCAAGCTCAGTGGTAAGAAAAGTCACTTGTCCACTCATTTCTCATCCCATTTGCAGGAGTAGGCCAGTGTCTGTGCCACTTGCTGTCGAGATTCCTCGATCACTGGTTGAAGTCGTAACCAACTGGAACCTTCCTATGCATTACTGGCTGAAAACATGTAAGTTAAGTTGCACTGATGAATTAATGTTCCTGTGGATTGATCGTTACGATCAAATTAATACTGAGACCTTGCTTATGCTATATCAAATTTTTTGTGGATTGACTTCATTTACCATAACGATATTTTCATTTTTAATTAGTCGTAACTTTTGTCAACCGAAGAACACTTTACCTTTTTT
This sequence comes from Cassiopea andromeda, assembly GCA_018155075.1. Classification (NCBI taxonomy): domain Eukaryota; kingdom Metazoa; phylum Cnidaria; class Scyphozoa; order Rhizostomeae; family Cassiopeidae; genus Cassiopea; species Cassiopea andromeda. The sequence continues at coordinate 156,638 of WIPJ01010101.1, read as the reverse complement.
ACTTTCATCTTCTATTTTTACTTTCATCTTCTATTTTTACTTTCATCTTATATTTTTATTTTCATCTTCTATTTTTACTTTCATCTTCTATTTTTACTTTCATCTTATATTTTTATTTTCATCTTCTATTTTTACTTTCATCTTCTATTTTTACTTTCATCTTCTATTTTAAGCAATTGTTATGCCTACAATAAATATGCAGTATTAAAAGTAGCCGAATGTTAGATTTTTCACCCTTGGCTCATGTGTTGAAATCAGCCCCTACTGTACTCTACAATTAGCTGCTTGAAATGGAATGCTTTTCCACATGTTAGCATGCTTTGAACTAAAAGAGTAGTTTCAAATCAAAGAAAGGAATTCATGAATATCAATTTCGCATTCATTAGTCCATGAATTAAAATTTGAAGAGTTTACGTCATATTTGTACAATGAATAGCTTACGTTTCTGTCGGCCTTAACGTCGTATCTCGACATGCTATGTAGTTAGTTGCTTTGGTATTACGACATACGAGATACTCAAATACATATTCATATGAAATTCCACTATTCATATTTGACTTACCCTCACTACTACGAATGTACGAGGAGTAATTTCGAGTATGATGTAATGCAATGTAATGTAATGTAATCGATTATTTATGCACGAAAAAATATCCCTTCAGCAACTAGAATATCACATATGCATATATACACTTTAAATAACATTAAGAAAAAAAAATTAACAGGCATAATGGCGAGTAATACTAATATTACTGCTCTTCCAGGGGTCGTGTTTTCAGTTATTAGTTTTCATCAGCCAATACATGTGCTTTTAATTTCTTTTTGATGCATTGGTTGGAAATGGTTAATTTTGTTGTTTACCGCACACCTTGTGGTATTATACTGATATGTCGATTTCTCGATCCCGCAAATGATTTGCGTTTCTACGAATTTTTTGTCGTATTAGACATTTTCAAGACTTCCAGACATCTTGGTGTGTTTCCAGCTATCTTGATCACTTATCTAGCCAGTTCATTTCTACATGTAGGTATTTAGTGTCTTCTTTTTTCTTTTCAATTACTTGTTCCTATGCATGAAATTTTGCATACTCATTGTGATTTAGTCTTTTATCTATTTATTCATTTTTTCACTTCCTCCTTCATTATTTGTTAAGTCCCAATTACTTTATAATGGCTTGCAAATATTGAAAGAGCTTTACTTTTCATGTTATGTTAGTTGATTTTACTCTTACCTATTAGAGACTGAAATTTAACTCGTAATGGTTTAAATCTCTCTAGCACAACTATTGAAGGTTAAATCTCTATGAGTATTTCTGCTCTGTTTTCCTTGCAGGGCCTCAACTTTCAGTTGTCCATCATACTGCTGTCCATTGGGATGTTTGCGTATATAGAGAATGGTAGGTCTTATTAAGAGAAATCTACCCATAGAAGCTATTAAATGCAATTTCTCTCTATTGACTCGATCGAGCCTCGAAATCTTTTGACATGTTTTACTCAGTAGCGGCTACTGGCAGGGGGGTAAAGTGCCCCCAGGTGCCATCGAGTCGGCAAATTCTTGGCAAAAGTAGTGAAACGGAAGGCCAAATTCACGATGTTTTAATAAGAAAATCACTTTTTGCTTGAGCCTCGAATTTTCTGTACACCTTTTCTCATGAAAAATACGTGAAATCGACAAATATTCCTAAGTATTTATCGAGTACAAGTGTTTTTTCTAATATAAAAAAGCAATTTCAGGATCTTTGCCCCCCCCCCCCGATTTTTCTTGCAAAACCGCCACTGCTTTACTGCAGTTTCATATGAATATAACTCAGGGGCGTCGAAACGAGTTTCAAAGTGGAGGGGCCTGGTCACTAAGGTCGGAGATAGTCTCGGAATTCTGTTTATCTGCCTTGGTAACAGCATAACTTTCAATTCTTTTGGAATAAAAGCTAATGGAATATGGTCTTTTATGTATCTTCTTCTGCAAAGAAGTGTAAAAAATAATGAAAGATACTATTTTGTGAAAAAGTGGGGGGCCAGTGCCCTTCTGCCCCCCCACGGTTTTGACACCCCTGTAACCCACGAACCGTTTCCTCTCTCCCAGAATGTTCCATAGCGTCCTACACGTTTTTTATGAGAAAAAAGTTTAGAAGAAAATGAGGCTCAAATAGTTAAAGTCTTAAGAAAATCTTAAGAAAATCACGAAGCTCAATTTCCAAAATTTAGTGCTTTTATTGGGCAGAAATCAATATTTCCTCATTATTGCATTCAAAATGTTATAGATGACATTCAAGTATACAATATTAATAGAGAAATTGTAAATCATTTTGGTCAGTTTATTTTAGTAAAAGTTAAGAAAAATTTAAGAAAATCTCAGGCTCAATTTCGGGAAAAGTTCAGAAAATTGAGGCTCAGGCAAAATTATGCTTTTCTTATAAAAAAGACGTGTATACATTTTGCGTCTTTTTATAAATTTCAGCCCACCTATTGGTTGTTTTCTAATGTTTCATCATTAGTACTACAGAACTTAACCAGAGCATGAAAAAGCGGCAGCATTTTTAGACATACTTTAAAAGTGTATCTAAAAATATTATGTTTAAAAATAACATCGAAAAAACTGCCGCTGTATATCAATCGCTCACAAGAGCATGAACCGTTACTTTTTTCTTTACGTAGTTTTAGTGATAAAACATCAAACGCAAATACGACAATGCCACAACAGAATGCTAAAAATTCTTCGACTTGGACATAGTATACCTAAAAATATTGCCGCTTGTTCGTGCTCTGGTTAGGTTTCATCATTAGCATTGTTTCTTAATGTGGTATTGCAGCATTCTGTTGGTGGCATTGTAGTGTTTGCGTTTGATGTTGTATCATTAAAAATAAAAGGTAAAGGTAGTCCCGTATACTTTCGTACATACAAGAGTGCCTGTTAGAGAGGACACTTATCCTGAGCCATCAGTATGTGGGGCAGGTGGCCAGGTCCTTTCTTCACCGCCTTTGTCACCCCATTGTTGCCACCAGGTGCCCATTTGCTGCTGGGTGAACGGTGAGCGAGCATTCAGTCAGGGCATTGAGTCGGACTCGAACCATAGACCTTCTGCACGGGAGGGATGCGCTCTAACCACTATATCACCTCGCCCATATCATTAAAAGTACGTAAAGAAAAAAGTAACGTTTTGTGAGCGATAGACGTAATAGCTACTCTAATACACAGCGGCAGTTTTTTCGACGTTATTTTTGTAATTTTCGTATTCTTGACCCTACATAGCAGCCATCCAGATTATTTTATCGGTCTTTCTTTCCAAGTGATTACTTCTTGATAAGTTACCCAGTTTCTTTTAAACATATTAGTAAGCTAACAGATTTTTATTGTTTATAGGTATACGGAAAACCCTTTCCAATACATTTAATGCATGCATTGAAGCCAGGAGATGTCGGAAGACTTGCACTCATAGTTACAAAAAGGTAACTTGATGACCATCTGGTTGGAGACTCTTGATATCTGCATAAAATTTTGCTATTTCGTGATGAATTTTGCTCCTCCCCCCCTTGTGCAGTGAACCACACTGATGCTGAGTACTTTGCTAGCAACGAAGAATCAATTTCCTGTAGAAGGTTTGCAGTCATGCATTTCACATTGAGGAATGTTTAGGACACCTACCTGCTAACCCAATTCTTGAGAAATTCAAGTGCTGCAAAATACTTGCAAACTACAAGTTTACTTGACTCTCTGCTTCATTCAGATTCCCAGTATTTATTTGTCTGTTCAGCGTTCTATTATACCATGTTTCAGGGGAATTTCTGGGTAATATGTATCAATCTTGCGTTTGGCTTCTTGGCAATTTGGAACTTAGCCTATCTTGGCTGCCTTTTCGATAATGATCCAGATATTCAAGATAAGGTAAGTACCTACAGAGTGTAGGCAGAATTCAGGAAAATTGCGTTAGAATCCATGCAGATTGCTTTGAAAATCAGATAATAGATTTTGTGTGACTGCATACAGGGTTTGTACAGTCAGGGAAAATCAGGGGAAAATATAAAGTTTTAAAGAAAGTTAGGGAACACCAGGGAGAATCAGGGAAAATCAGGGAACATTATCTATAGTCTGGAAAAATCTTTCTTTTCCTGAAAAAATCAGGGAATTTTACTTTTCCTGAATATTTGTGTAACCTCAACTAATGACTGTACATGATGCATGGCAGTATTGATAATTTTGTTGAATAGTATGGCGCAAAAAGATGAAACTAAAAGCATGTTGAAATAATTTATTCTGAACTTGCTCAGAAAGGTTTTTTCCCTTGCTAATTATCAAAAAGATTTCTTAGATATGTTTTTAATACTTAGGGAGAAAGCATAGCATTTTAGGCTAGGGCAAATGTATCTATATTCATTCTATTAGTCAGGGAAAACTATTCAAATTGTACGACAAATCAGGGGACTTTTTGCCAGAAAAGCCTTATGAATCCTGTGCATATGTCAATTAATTCATAGGTTACCGGGTTTGTATGGATTTCAGTATTGTGTCTCGTGCTGCCAGAGTTGGAATATATCTGCACGTTGACTACCATTTGCTATTGATTAATACATGTATACATTGGTGAAATCCTGTCCTATAAATTTATTTATAAAGCTGTACTAATATCTATGTAACATTTATTTGAGATATCATGTTGTAATTTAAAGGCTAATTTCATCCTCCGTAGGGGTACTCGATGTCTCATGCTTTAAGAAAGTGGGCAGCTCTCGGTTACATATGTCATTATTTCATGTTCGGTGCTTTGCTGGTCAACAAGCTTATAAAAGATGGATATTTATTCTCTTTGCCTCGATGTTTTCGCTCTGTCAAAGGCACAGACCATGAAAAAACTTCATAATGCTATTTTCGCTTGGAGGTGAAGGTAGTATATACTAAAGCCACATGACACACTTCATCCATACATATTCATATCAGTCACATATCGTACAACGCCAACAAGCAGGTCTTATCAGTATATATTTAATATTTTTGTCTTTTTTATAACCTCGTAGCAACTTTTTCAATCCAGAATGAAGAGATTGGACTTTGTAGGCAGAAAGTTGTAGCTGTTTTTAAGGCAGACAATTTTTTGTACGAAATTATTTTTATATTTTTATAATTTATACATTTTTGAAATTACAGGATTAGAAACCTTTCAGTCTCTTGTATTTGTGTGAAAACTTATTTTAGTTTCAGCTCTTGCTATTTCATAGCTAATATACGCTTCCCCTTTAGCTTGTAAAGTATATCTTGCTGCTCATCTTTATTTGCTCTTTTGGATTAACAATGACAATGTAAAATTATGAATATAAGTACCTCAAATTTGGAGTTTGGCACAAAAAGAATTACGAGTACGAATAGGACAAACAGTGCAGTACGCACTTTTTGTTTCAGAATGTGAGAATACTTAAAGGTTTTGCTGGGCCTTTATACTGTTAGTATATTCTTGAATGATAGACGGTGTACTCTTGATAGACGGTGTACTATTAAAAGAAGACAGCACTAATCTTTGTGTATGTGTCCCTTCATCACAGGCAAAAAAAGAACAGACGAGAGTAATATGCACGTTATCTTTATAAGAAAGTGGTTTATAAGAAAGTAGTACTCACTCAGCTGCTCAAAAAGTTAAGAAAGTTCAGTACTTGATTTTTGAGACTTGAGGAAGTGTTTTGGAGTTTATGTATTAAAAAATTCCATTTAACTGTGTGCAAAATGTCATGTATGCAATGTTAGCTATCCTCTAACAGTTTAACTGCTGTTATTTACTAAGATGTATCCTAATTTCAGGTGTACATGGAGCTTTCTACTTTCCTCAAATGTGGATGTGCAAAATACTTAAATGTAAAAAATTTTTGCTAAGAAAGTCGTAAGAAAGTTTTGATACTAAAATCGTACGAAAGTTAAGAAAGTTTCCGTACTGAGTGAAAAAACTTATTTATAAAAAAGCATGTATTTAGCACTACAACATCAACCTTCATCTAAAAGCAGGGGTTTGCCTGCGATGAATGACTGCAGTATAATTTTTTAAATAATGACTTAAGCATAAATAGTTACATGTTTGTTTTAAAAAGAAAATGGTCCATTAGAAAGTATACTCAGCTGCTCAAAACGTTAAGAAAGTTCAATGCTGGATTTTTGAGACCTAAGAAAGTTTATAGGTGTATATATATTTAAAATTTGATTTATGTTGGATATTACTTCAGTTTTTTTACTAGGATTGATCACCATTTCAAGTGTGCATGGCGCTTTTTTCACGTTCTACTAATGTGCACACGCAAACATTGGACTTGAAAATTTTTCCAAAGAAAGTCTTACGAAAGGTTTGATACTGGAATCGTGAAAATGTTAAGAAAGTTGCAGTAGTGGTCTGAAAAAACTTTCTTATAAAAGAAAACGTGTATTGTTGGAAAAGAGCTACATTTCGTGTTTTAGGGACTGGCAGATCCTGAGCTGGACTTAAATTGGTTGCTGTAGGGAATGCTACCGTTTGGGAGGGGCCTTGGCCCCACGGCTCCCTCTAGATTCCCCCCTGTTTAAAGATATACACGCTATTTACTTTATAAGGAACCATTTTATAAGGAGCTTACACGCAGATGGCCAAAATATTTAAGGAACTTATACTACTAACGGAAAAAACCGAAGGAACTTTTCGATGCCAAAAACTTCTATAACTGCAAATAATCAAGAAATAGGAAACTGGTTCCATTTATTTACAGCCGCAACTCACATACTTACATTGATAAAACTTCTTACTTACCTTATTTGTACTTTTAGTCGTGAGTTCTAGCCAATATTAAAAATAAAATTCAGAAATTTGACGCCTCCTTGTGTCCGTACCACTCTTATTACACTATATTAAGGAACTTTTAGTACTGGTATTTCATAAAAATAGGTCCAACAATAAGAAACTTAGAGCTCGACCTTGAGCTAGGCTCCTTATAAAAAAAAAGCGTGTAAGCTGATTGCCTTTTTATTGAAGTTAGTTGTTGCAGTCATTGCATGTTCTCTTTTCTGCTATGCAGATTTTAATTGGTGAACTCCAAATCCTAGCATACACAATCACTTCTAAAATCCAGCTATATGTTGCAATTTTTCAGATGTAGGTTGTATATATATGCAGGCGTGCAACTAGAGGGGATCTGGACCCCTGGCCTTTTCAGCAAAGAGCAAACGCGCATTTTTTGCAGTGCCCTCTTTTCATCAAATAGGGAGGTGGTTCCAAAAATATTCTGGAAACTTCACCTCCATCCCTCATTTTTCCTTCGTTCCCGTGAATAAAGATTGCAATGAGGATCATTGGACTTCAGAAATAACCATACTGTCAAACTTCCCACACTATTTCCTCCGATTATGAATCTCCAAAACAGTACTCACAGGTCGTATCTTCTTTAACAAGTTCTAGTTTGCCCTTTTTCGTGGATTGGACCCCTGCCCTCTAAAAGTCCTAGTTGCACGCCCGATGTGACTTTGGGTTAAGGTATTGACAGCTTAGCTGTGTATTTGAACCAAAGATATATGTAATGTGAAAGCAATAGCTCTTCTGTTCTCAAAAAAGGACTTTATAGGGACGTAAGCGACTACCGGTAAATTACTGCTGATCATGGTGCGATTTGGTTTGTCTGATCTGTCTGCAAACAATAGGGGGATGCCACCACATCTGACATCCGCCTTAAATCATATAAACGCCCCTCTGAGGATGACATGCCTTGGTTACATGTCAGCCTCTTTCTAGTGTATTGTATCAATTTTGTTAAGTAGTAAGATCAGCACTACGGTAATTGTAGCAGAGACAACTTTTATAATTCTTTTGTCGAATACTGTGATAGGATATCATTTGGTGAAAAACTGCCTGTCTAGCACGTACCGCGTGTGTGCTCTTGCTGCCTACAGCTAAAGTATGGTAATATAGCATCCAATATCAGTAAAAGAATTTTCTATCGCCAGTGCAACCCGAAGGCAATTAATGCCGGGGATTTCAATAGAGCCAGACGCCAAGCAAGGGTATGTGCAGAATATTCAGTTGTACAGAGTCCATTACCTATCGGGACCCTTGACATCTTTAAATTTCAGGGTGAGGTACAATGCTGCGATAGTACACAGAGCTCTGCAGCGCAATTTTGAAGTAGGCCTTTGTATTTTTAAGCCTAGCTCGGCAGTTTGATGATACAGTTAAAATTCCCAAGAGAAATTATCAGAGTACATAATTTAAGCCTTACAAAGCTGAAACTATTTTGCACCACACGCAGCCCTTTTAGCAGCCATTTAGATTTGTAGAAATTTTCATGTTGCAACACGAAGGGTATTATACTTAATGCAAAATACAAATTTTATGGTTGTTATGTAGTAAGTGTCAGTTAGTATCTTAAATTGAAAAGAAGTATAAGATAGGGTGATCAACACATTAGAGCAAATTTGTAGTTAACTAGTTTGAATGCATGTATAAATGGTTATAAGTTTCATTGTTTTTTTCAGGTTGTAAAACGCATCGCAATGATGCATTCAAGGTGCTTAATAAGATCTTCAGATTGTTCAAAGTCTGTTTCTCAAATAAGGAAATTTTCTAGTTCAGTAAAGAAAGCCAGTTCAAAAGTTTTGAGTGTTCAAATTATGTCTAATGAAGATAGGCCCTTTGTTACTTTGTGTGGTAAAGGAAAACTGAAGGCTGCATTCCAAAGATATTACTCAGTAAAGAGCCAATGGAATTGGAAGCTGACAAAATTCAACAGTGTAGTGCTAGATTTGACAGCAAGTTTAGATTCAGCAACAAATCCTGATGCATTTCTTTCAAGCCTTGATAGTGAGTATATGTCTCTACTCACATTTGATTTTTAAATGATTATTCATTAGCTTGTTTTTTGTAAGCAGCATTGGAGTATTTTGTTGCTATGTATGGGTAGCACCTAATTTCAAATGTTTCATGCTACATAGCTAAGTTGACCTGAGACTTATAGATGCTACTAAATATTGGAATTAACTGTTGCATTAGCAAATAATAAAAGATTCATTAACAAAGATATAGCTGGTGGTAATTCTTATTTGTTAAAATTTTGATTATAATTAACTAGTCACCATAATATAAATAATGAATATAATGATCTCTTTAATTTACATTTGGCTATTTACAGTAGCTGAGATAAAGCTAATTTAGGTGAACTTTTTGCAAGATTTTTAAAAAAATTAAGAAGAAAATAATATATAAAAATTACAAACACCCTGATCCATAAATAATTTTATTTATGGATTAATGTATTTATAATTTTCATATATTCTTTTCTTCCTCATTAAAAATATCTGAAGTCAAAGAAAGATTAACAGATCCTGCAGTAAGATTTAGTATTGCCTGCATTTCTTTAGCATAAGATATTTTTTAAATACTATCAAAGAGCTGTAAGTTTTAGTTACTGTTAGATTCATTTATTGGGTATTTGTTGTTTTTGATTGATGCAGTGCTTACAAAGTTGACTGTGAGTGTTTACAAACCATCATACACAAAGGTGAAGGAGTGTGAAAAATGAAGCCAATATTTTAAACCTTGTTTGTTGTATCACATTTCTAATACAACAAACAAGGTTGTGCAAGCTAGACAGAAAGATGTTTAACTTTTGGAGCAGTATGTCCTGCATTCCTGACTGTTTGATCTATACATCTGTTATACAGTGCACAGTACTGTACATACCCTGATCATTTTTGAGAGCCATTCAGTGATTCAAATAGTGAAGTTATTTGCCTCAAAATATCATTTGGTAGTCAATGATTCATTCATTCATTTCCTCATTTCTAGAGCATATGGCTCAATGGAGTGATGAGGATAAGCGTGGTGTCTGGATCAAAGTTCCAGTTCAGCAAAGCTGGGTGGTAGCTGAGTTATATTCAAGAGATTTTGAGCTGCACCATGCAAAGCTTGACTATATTATGATGAAGAAGTGGCTACAGATGGATGTGGAAGACAAAATGCCACGCTATGCTTTCCACACTGTTGGAGTTTCAGGTACTCTTTTAAAGTATTTTAGTAATATTTAAAGTACAAATGGAAGAGAACTTTTGTAATATATCATCATATTCAATTTTTTGAGGTTGTTTTAATGAGAAATGATGTCTAGCAAATTCTTCTTGTTTTCTGTATATTAGCATAGAATATTGATATGGAGCCATTGGAGCATAGCTTGAAGGCTGATAATTCATATGCTTCTCTATATGAAAGCCTTTTAGTACAAATGTAAAATTTTCTTGGCAATTCTAACAGAACCCCATTCATCTTAACTTCTTGTCTTCTTCTACTGCCACTCTCCCTCTTTTCATGCTCATTCGCATTCATATATTTTCTACACCCTTCTCTTTTTGCTTTATTACTCTTTTTATTTGTTCTACCAGTGTCCATTCATATACTTTGTAGCTCATGCCCTTTTCTTCTGTTACTTTCTTGCATATTCCAGTGTACTGTTTTGCTTCTTGATTGCTCCCTGCTTCCAAATCCTATACCATGCAATCTTTTGCTGTATGTAGGATGTGCTAAGGCAGAATAGAAATGTTTGTGTCATGTCTGGATTTCTCTTTTTCCCTGTTCTTGCCCTATTTGTTATGCAAAATGGAGTTGCCATGCTATTCATGAGTACTTTTTGGTTGCATCAACTACAAACTTTGGAGTAGTGATATCTTTCACACTGAGTATGTAAAACAATGTCTACTTTATTTCTATAAGCTAGATCTTTTCATTGCTGCAAATTACTCTTTAAGATGTTTTTTAAAAGTTTCAAATTAAGGATAGTGACCAAAAAGGGGCATTTCTCTTTCTGTTTGTTACAGCTATAGTGATAATTTTTGCTGCAGGTTTTGTATTAAGTGAAGAAACCAGTGAAGTTTTAGTTGTTCAAGATAGAGCAAAGGTAGGTTCATATGTTGTTGTAAAGGCGTGGATGAAGAATGAGTTATGTTGCGGGGCATTGTGAACAGTACTAGGTAATTAAGGAGATGAATACAAAGCATTTTCAAGTTGAGAAAGTTAGTACAATTTGTTTGTCATAGTTATTTGCTACTTAGCAAATAACTATGCCCCTATGTTATATTGAACCATTAATATTTCGCCATGGCATAAAAGGCTTGATAGAAGTGTTTTATAGTCAGCACAGGAAAGTGCTTAAAAACACACACAGAGGGACAGATCCAGCCATCATTAACTGGGGAGACTTTGGGGGCCATGCCCTAAATTTACACTATGATTGGGCTGTCACACCCATTTCAACATCTTGCTAGAGGTCCCCACACCAACTAAATTAGAAGTATATAACTGGCTGTCTCATAGGAATATTTTTTCAATATTATACTCATATTTACTCTTGAAAGACTTTGTATGCAAGTTTTGGTGTGCTGGCTAGGGCACACAACCACAAAAGAGGATTATTTAAGTGATGATAAAGTGACTGAGCAATTTTCAGCTATTTTCCAGGACTCAATATTAGAAAGAACTATTTTTCTTATCATGAAAGCCCCCCCCCCCACCCCCTG
>WIPJ01010101.1:134837-144895 GCA_018155075.1 Cassiopea andromeda | reverse complement strand
TTTTGTTTTTATAGTTGTCACCAATGCAATTTGCTACAGATCACTGCAATTTGTTAATACCATTGAATCATTTGGTTTACTCTCCTGATGAAGGAATGTTCTTTTCATGCTAGACCCAATTATGGAAATTTCCAGGGGGATTTGCTGAGCCAAATGAAAATATTGGTAAGAGAATTTAAAGTGCATTTGAGCTTGTTAGCATGTGGAACTTGGTTTAGGAATTTCCAAAAATATGCAGTTCTGAAAGGATGAAAGTTCCCAATATTTAGCTACATTTTATAGCAAGGTGAAATCCATATAATTTGTTGGGATAGGCCAGCCTGTGCACCTTGGGGTAGTAATTTATCTTCATTCTCCCCAAGGTAATGTATTGCAATTGTGTGGAGTTTTTGTAAATTTTTTATTTGGATTGAAGTATAAAGAAATTTATTGCACCTTTCGTATGAACAATTTTCTTGTTTTTTGTGGAGTATTTTATAACTTCAGAACTCATGAATATCACTGTTTCTCAACTTTGAGTAGTACCTGTCACGCAAGGAAGCAACCAGTACCCCTAGCTTATATGCATTTCAGATAATATAATGATATGTTTTTATTCAACTTAAAGGTGATACTGCAGTTCGAGAAGTAATGGAAGAAACTGGAGTAAAATCTGGTAAGTAATATTAACAAGTTATTAAACTAGCGTCTACTGAACAGCTCTAACTAGTTCCTTATAGATCCTTATAGATCTATAGAATAGCCTTTTCACTAAATTAAATCTTTATTCTATATTACTGGGGCTTCTTTCAGAAAAAGCAACCCTCAGTTAATCTTGCTCTGCCACCAGTTGGCTGACACAAGACTGTTGAACAGCTCACACACAGGACAACTATTTGAGCATGGCTGAATAGTGTTGTGATTTTGAAACAACCTGGGCCCCTCCCCATACACACTCACAAAACTGTGATTATTGTATCATACACAGCTTATTGAAAGCATCTTGGTTATCATACCATACTCCAATGGGTATGGAATAAATAGGGGGGGGCTGGTAAAATAGTAACCACATATGATGATGATCTACTGTCATGCCTTTTTTCTTGCACTAAGAAATCTGAGGAACAGAATGATAAATATTAGTAATTTGACTGAGTACACCTCAGAAGAAATTATATCTAGCATAAAATATTCAAAAATAATGATTGAGTGGTTGAAATAGGAGTGGGAAGGTTGGAAAAATTTCAAAAACCAACAATTGAGAGGGGGGCAAATATTCAATACTTGAAAGTAGTCACAATTAATATGGAAAAGCCATATGAACACAAAATTTTTTTCCTATCATAGAATTCCAGTCTTTACTGGCATTCCGACAACAGCATGGAATGGGATTTGATCAGTCTGACCTTTACTTCATTTGCCATTTGAAGCCATTATCATATGACATTACCACATGCCCAACAGAAATCATCAAGTGCCAATGGCATCCCTTAGAAAAGTTGATAACAGCAGATGATGCTACACCAATGACTAGATTGGTAGCAAATATAGCACTGCAAGGGGTGAAGAATGGATTTGAGGATGTACACATAACATCACATGAAATGACAAGCTGGGTACCACCATATGATAAGAAATTTAAGGTATTTCATCGACCCATAGAGGTCTTTTAAAATTAGGCTTTTTGATATGATGTTTGTTTTTTAGTGTATTCTTGCAAGGGATTTGAGTGAAACTTAATATTTCTATGCTTAGAGTGGAGCTTTGTATTTTATATTCTCTGGAGAATCCAGTAATAAAGCTCTATATGCATTATGGATGTAGCAATAAGATTAGAGTAACAGAGATGGAAATGTGAGCCTTAGCAGTAAGAGGTGGCACCAGGAATTTTACTATGAGGACTAAAATATGACTAGCAAGGCACTACAGCTGCTAAAAATCCCTGATAAAAGTGTTTTTTACCTTCTGATGGGGGGCTAGCATGTTCTGGTAAGGGGCTGTAACTTCCCTAGCTGTCCCCTAGTGCCACTCCTGTTAGCTGTGCTTTGGCTTGTAAGGGCTAGTTTATTGCAAATAATGGCTTTTGTGCAAAGTGTCAAGATACCATAAAAGCTCAATTAAGCCTTGGGAGGGGAGATTATTTATTTTTTGGAGTCTTAGAAGGGAAACTTTACAGAAAGGGGGCTTATTAGAGGGGGCTGCTTATTACTAACTCAAGATAAAGTTTCATACAACTGTTCTTTTGCAGTCCTTCTGAATTGCCTCCTTTGACAAATCATTGTTGGCAACTTCAAAAGCTTAATCACATGAGTCAGCTTTACTGTCTTCATCTTTTTCTGAATCACCAGTGTCAATTGATAATCCTGGAATATCTTCTGTACAAATGTTTTCTATTGGATTCCTTTGACGTCTAGGGAACCTGTTCAATTGCTTACTTCATGAGAGGGAAGCTTATTGCAGGAGGGGTTTATTTGCAATGTTTGCTTGAGAAAGGGGGCTTCTTAGAGAAGGGGGCTTAATAGAGAAGGGGGCTTATTAGGGAAGGGGGCTTAGTAGAGCTTTTATGGTATAGGAGTATATCAGTTATTACTATGAACTCTGCATTGGTAAAAAATCAAGATTCTTCTTTGATTTTTGTTTTTACTACTCCACTGAACAGATACCATAGCAAGTAATTTCTCTAGGCAAAAGTTGTTGATTTTCAAAGCTCTGGAGTACTAAGACCTCTATGAAGAATAAACATAGTTCATCACTGCTGGATGTGAAGATGCACTTAACAAATGTTGCTTGTATTGAGAGACAACAAAATTATTGCTCAATGACAGTAGAGGAGTTGATGCCCCTGAATTCAATCTTTTATCAGCATTCCATTCCCTATAGCAGAGTGCTGAAATACTGAAAGAACTTGTGTCAGCAAAGAAAAACAGCCTTAGGTTGTTTTGGCATAATAGATAACATAAGAATATCAAAACATTTGTTTTTTACATTTTATATTATGAAATCCAAAAAGTCTCAAAGACTATAAATCACAAGAATCAATTTTCAATTAAGGTAGGTACATTTCCAGTAATTAACTAAAGACAAAGCTATGTATCATTAGAGTCAGTAAAAATCCCTCCAATCCCAAAAGTGATGTGCTTTTAGGGATTTTTTGTAATAGTATTATCAAAACATACCATGCAATACAAGAATTGAAACATTATTTAACATTACTAAACCAATTTTAAAACATTGGCAAGGTAGATCAGGTCATTCATTCTCTCTTGAGCTCCTAGCATGTGCTTTATCAGCAAGAAAAATCATCTGCAATATTATCAAAAACAACTAGCAGCAAGTGATAGGATCCTGCTTGGCTTTCATATGTAAGTCTTCTCTTTCCCTATAAATCTTCTTCTCTCCTCATTATTTATAACCTTAATCGAAGCAGGTATTTCTCTAGTAATTTAATGATTTGCCTCTATGCTTCATTGTAGTGGTTTCAAAGTTGTAGTACAAATCCATAGTCCTTGTACTATCTAAATGTAGCTGTTTGTTTGTGTATATTTATGAGAATAAAAAGATTTTATTGTAAAAGAGAAAATATTAGAATTAGCAATACTCCAATAGAGAGGGTGCCATTTCCTTTCATGTGTTCATCAGTGTGCAAGCTTTCTCTAAATCAATGTGTACGACATTTGTATAGCACTTGTGAGCTAGTAATATGACTTATCAGCTACTTTCACAACACATATATACCATTTAAAAGGTATGTACACTCTGAAGGAGGGATGGGGTACATCAAAAAGCATACAAAAGCATGCAAGTGGGGGGAGGGAGCTCCTCAAAGACTTTATGCATGCTCATGTAATTCTCAGGCCCTAAGTACTTTTGAAGCATGCTAAGTAAAAATGACTATCTGGTCAAGATTATACACACAAGTCCCTAGTGATTTTTGCTCAAAACAGTGATAATATCTAGTGCTTTTAAGATATAGACTAGAGTCAAATACCACCAATCCTATTGATTACTTATCCAGCTCAGTGTTCTTACCCCCTAAAGTGGATGGGCCCTTTTTATTGACATATTCTTGATTAGATTTGGCCAGATTATATCATCAATATCTACATTATACTCTCAATTATATAGAAACAGATGGCAAAATCAACTATCTGGTACATTTTCTAGAGATAATATTGTGTGTGGAGCAGCTATGTTTTCTTCTGAAATTCACAATCCTGGTGAAGAGAAGGTTCTTTCCAACACCTCTAGCAATATCAACATTTAGAACTCACTATTTGCCTTATCTTCACCTAATCTAAAAATTTTGCCCCAGTGCATTTAACTTAAAAACCATTATAACTTAATGCAACCTAAATGCTAATGTAAAATCTATTGGATGATGAATCCATATTTTGCATCGTATGCAGACCATCAGTACTTGCCTAGTACATATCTGTTTGGATTTAGTCTTCCAATATACTTTGAATTTACTTCTGGTAGCAATTTGTGCTCTCTGGATAGCTTCTTTTTTAGCAGTTTGCATTTCTCCTCCTCTGCATGGATAAAAATATGAGATTAGGCTTATAAAAATATTTCAACTATTGAGACAGTGAAATTTGGCATAGTATCTTCCATTCTCATACTGCCACTGATATTTGTGTTGTGCATGTTTTTATTATTGGAAATGATGTTGATAATGTCAATAAGTAGTGGTGTAGAAGTGGGAAACTTGGGGGAGCTTGGCCCCCTAGTTGGTTTGTTAATGCTTTTGAGGAGCTGTAGCCCTCAAGTCAAGTATGTGTGGGTGGGAGGCATCATGCCCCCCAATATTTCCAAATTTGCAAGAAGGTTGGTCAAAAGTCAGCCATGCTGCAAGAGAGTTGACCACAATATATCTGTGACCTTTTCTTTTAGTAACAATAGTTGGTAAATTGGTCAAAATGCCCCCCCCAACAGAAGGTATCGTGGCAGGCACATCACTGTCTCCAGTCACTACAAAATAAATTGCAAAAAACAGGTTTCTACTGCAGAGCTTCTTGATGTGTGTTCAAAACACAGGCTACCATTTTTATCTCTGTTTGTACCAGAGTTCATTATTCTATGCAAGGGCCCAAGCACACTTGCAGGCACAAATTGTCACATTTCAAATTGCTGCACATACTTCTAATCAAAATCTGCATCTGATCCATTGCATTCTAGTTTTTCTGCAGGCACTTTTCTCAGATCTGCCCTTTCAGACACAAGATACTTTTGTGAGGTCTGGTTTATACACTCAATTATACAACAAGCATAATAATAGCAAGAGTATCAAAAGCAAAGATTGGTCATCTGTAGTTGAGCCCACACCTTCATTTATCAGTTTAACTCTAAAACACTGCGAATAAGCTGTGTAATTCTATAACTTCATTAATGAAGAAAAAGGTATGTAGAACAAGAGAAGTCAATCAATCTTCTATTTCTCTATATACTATGGCTTAGCCTTCTTATCAGCTGAGTACTATGACAACTCTAAAGAGGTTTTGCTCTGATCAAATGAGCTCTATTATCAGTGAGTTGGCTATATTGCTTTTTCTGTAACCTTTTTTTAATAACAGTAGTTTGTCAAATGGTCTTTGGTCTAGTATGTTGCCCTGCAAAGATACATTGCACTGCCATTTTTGCCCTGCAAAACAGCAAAGTTTTAAGGTAGGGGGTGCCCCACCTCCACATCTTCCCTGATTGTACTGGAAAATCACACACTTCTCATTTTGATATGGCAACTCACCTTCAATGCCAGTTTCTTTAAGCCATCGATGTAGTGATACATTTACATCATCACTTTTTATATTTTTCATCTCCTACAAGACCAACAGAGAAGTAAATAGAGTCTGAGCTTCAAAACAGCTTATATTGATGTAGTTTCATAAAAAAATTTCAATATTGGACAACAGGGTGGTTGAGAATTGCTACTAGGAACTCCAAGGCTGATAAAACACAGAAAATGCTTATACCCATCTCTTTAATTCATCATGTGTTGGTGTACTGTAATACAACTTCTTGTCATCAAATATCTCTTCCTTTTCATATCTTTTTCCAACTAAAAAAGATTTTTTTAAAAGTAGGTATTTCTCTTATAACTGGTAGTAAGCAAAAGGTTCAGACAGTGAAAGTTGGGTGTATTGTTGGTAAATGAGGTGTGAATCACAAAAAGGGGTTACATAGCACCAGAGGCATTGTGGCTCCAAAAAAGGCTGGGAAAATTTTATAAAAAAGAGAGGAATTCATTGTGGAAGATAAATAGGGACCCATTCACTGTGAGTGTGGTCTATTTATTGACCTAGCCACTAAAGCAGTAATTCACCTCTAGAGGGGCACACCAAGAATTTTCCTAATTTCTCTCTTGGTTACAATGCCCCTGCATAATGCAATGAAATAGCTTTTGCAATCAAAGCTCATTTTGAAAGTGGCAATGCAAATTAGGCCATGTATTTCCTAATCTGGAACTGTAGGTTCACAAAACAAAAATTTGCAGAAAAGGCAACTACTCTAGTGTCTCTAATAGAAGGGGTGTTCATATTGGCCAACTTTTAATAGAAGGGGGTGTGAATAGAAAGGGGTGTTAATGTCAGCTAGTTTTCAATAAAAAGAAGGTGCTAATAGAAGGGGGTATGCATGTAGGCAGCTTTTCAATAGAAAAGAAGGGTTAAGACAAGGTGGTTCATGCTGGCAGATTGTTTTATTAAAAGGTAATTTAATTGTCTATGTGTTTTGATCATGATTGATTTGTAAACTGTAATAGAAGGGGGTGTTAATAATCAATGGTAGGGAAGGGAAATTCTCCTGAAAATAATGGATGGGGGCATCTATTAGAGACACTAGAGTAATAGAATTATTCATTCTTTATCAGGATGGTGATTTAAGAATATAATATCCTAGGCCCACAAGGTAATAAGTCAGTATACAAGAAATAGTCTAATGCTCAAATTTGTTTATCTTCAAAACATAGACTTTCCAATTTAGTACACATAAACTAACAGTGTAGCAGAGTATGAAACTGCAATTCTCTCACTTGTGATGTGTTCCTTTGTTGGGAATAAAATTAACAATATATGATGAAAGTTACAATAAGCCAACCTCTGTATGGGGTACTTGTCGGACTTTCTTTTTTATATTGAAATCCAGGTGCTTCTTTTATGTGCAGAGTAATAAATTGCCTAAAAGGAACATTAAACGTTACAGAGCTAGCTAAGCCCTACAATTTGCAGCTAGAAGTTAGGCAGGGGAGACTCCATGGGGGAAGGGGGCAATGACATCTCTAAAACAGCAATATTTCTTATAGCAATAGTGCAAAGGAACTTCTCACATAAAAAAGACAATAAAATGAATCAAATGGCCCTTCCTCCCTAAATCCCAGCTCTGGATCATCCCCTAAAGTTAGGGAATGCATAATGCATTTTGGAGGCTATACCATCAGCAAAAAAGATGATATCAAGAAACTACTTCAGAAGAATTCCATCCAGTTAATTATTAAGAAATACCATGTAGTTATTCCTTTTACTAAAGCTATCTATAAATACTAACTAAAGGTGAGTTAAATATCTTTCCACTTCATGTTTTCAAAACAGGCGTCAATCAATGATAATATCTAGCTCTTGGTAGGAAAGGCGCATTTCTAAACTTGCTGCACATATTATTTGCAAATGCGTATGTTAATTATGCATGCAAGTAAATTGAAAAGGTCTCCCTTTTGGGTTAATTCATTTTATATTAACAAGTTAATATAAAGTATATATAGTATAATATGTACAGTAATACATAAGCTGTCTAACAGTCTCATACCTCGGAGGATGCGGGTTGTTTTTTCTAGTAGGTGATGTTGGCCGAGATCTCGCCCTGTACTTCTCACCCTCATTGCTAGATTCTTTCCTAAATTGGTGATAAGCTAAGTAAGTTGTCTCAAATCTGCTTTTAAATGCGTCTTGTTCCTCACATTCAGATTTCCAGGATTGTCGAGAGAAGGATCTTATCTGTTCGAATTGCTCTGGGGTTATTCCTCCTGGCCGGCGTCTTCGAAGCTCCTCTAGTCCTCGAGCATAATGATAGTTTCCTTTCTCCATATGTTGCTTCCAATTTGATGAAAGCGCTCTATTTACGAAGACGTGTGTCATTTTGTCTACAAGAGATAAATTAACAACAAAATGACTTCAATACAGTGTCATTTCTTATTGTCATACAAAGCCTCGCTTTAATTCAATTGATTTCTGGTTTCCTTGGTGACCATTGACTCGCTTTGATTTTGTATCGAGGTCCCGCGAAGAAGGAAATGACAAATTTGCCGATTGAACTTGTAGTGAACGTAAACATTGTATTCAACATCACTTGGTCATTCATCTCACACTTTCACCCACTCACTCTGTTCATCTGTCAACACTTTTATTAACAATTCCATCTGTCAACACTTCCGCTAACACTTCTTTTGCTCAGTTCAACCTTGCAAAGAAACTTCCCCAGGCTCCAAATCACCTCTCACAAGGCCTGTAATTATAAATAAAACTCAGTCCAATTTTCATTTCACAACCATCTGTATTCAAGACATCAGGGATGCAATTGCCAAACTTGAGACAGCAAAAGAGCTTTGGGAATTACAATATCTCTTGCTACTTCCAGAAGCTGGCCTTACCTTTCATTGAGAAATCTCATTTTCTTGTTTAATTCATCAATAGAAACAAGTCAATTTCCAAGCTTCTGGAAAGTAGCAAGAGTCACTCCTAATTTTTGAGGAAGGTGAAAAAACTGAAAAATCAAACTATCGTCCTATATCTGTACTTACAGTCATCTTAAGGGTCTTTGAGAAGTTAATTGCTAACTGACTGTGCCACTATTTTGGGGATAATGACCTTTTTTATCCTGGCCAGTCTGGCTTTAGAAAACTTAATTCCACTTTGATTTGAACAATCAAAAACACTGATGACTGGTACAGTGGATTGGATGCTGGAAAACTTGTGGGTTTGGCATTTATTGATTTAAAAAAGGCTTTTGAAAACTGTCGACCATGGGATTTTATGTAGAACACTGGAATATTATAGACTCCTAGACCTAGAACTGGCTTGGTTCCAATCTTATCTGTTGAACAGAAAACAGTTCTGTAGGGTCAATGGTGTTGATTCATTTTTAGAGAATATTGATATAGGCATACCACAAGGCTCTTGCCTTGCTCCCCTATTATTTCTAATTTACATAGATAATCTCCCACAAGCTGTCCAACACTCTAATGTACACATGCTGATGCTAATGACACTAGTATTTGGCATCAATCTGATGAAGACACCAGTATTTGCCACCAATCACACAACTTGGCCTAACTGAATGAGGCTATTTATAGTGGTCTTAAACAGCTGGGCACTTGGGTAAAAGGTAACAAACTTCCTCTAAATGTTGTGAAAACAAGTTCAATGTTAATCACCACTAAGCAAAGGTATAAAATCATTAAGGATGGGAATCAAGGTTTGCAACTAAATATTTATGGTGTTGAGCTAGCTCTGGTTCAAAGCTCTAGGTACCTAGGAGTCTACATCGATAGTTGCTTTGATTGAAAGGAGCATATTAAATCAGTTTCCAATAAGGTCTCCAGATTGAAACATTTCTTGGGAATCGCAGCTGAATTATAAAGTTCAAGAGAGATGAACTTGTTAATAATGAATCCTAAGTCGTGGTCTACAAATCTCAACACCAACTTGTTCCACAGTACTTAAGTAGCATGTTTATAAAAAACTCAGATCTCTGCTCAAGGAACCTTCGTAATACTGAGACAGATTTGAGGCTCTCCATTAAGAAGTCTGCAAATGGCATGATGTCTTTTTCTTTTCGAGGAGCAAAACTTTGGGGTAGCCTCTCAGTTGGGTCAAAACAGGCAGCCACCCTACATGCATTTAAAAAATCATTGTTGCCACTGTAAATATTTTTTTTTAAATTTTTGTTATTCTTTTAGTTATTTTATTGTTCTAGCTAATTTTTATTTAGAAGCATTGTAAATTTTGTTGGAGGGCTCCTTGACAAACAGCCTTTACTGAAGGGTCACCCTGCAAATATATATAAATATATATATATAAATATATATATAT
>WIPJ01010101.1:112234-133655 GCA_018155075.1 Cassiopea andromeda | reverse complement strand
TATATAATTGACATAATCCACCCTAATTTTAGATGTACGTATATATGTAATAGATTTGTGTATACTCAGTCAGAAATGAGTCTACAGACAGCGAGCATCTTTGGCTCTGTGTCCTCTGCACATAAAATAAGAGAATAATGGAACATCAACGAACTAATGAGGGGTAGTCACAAGCAAGCAATAATAGGAAAAATGTAGTTTCCTATAAACTGCTTGGTTGATGGGGAGGGGGCAGTATGACTACCCAGTATTTGACTTCAGGTCCTTTGAGATATAAGTTTTTATTTGACAATTTTTGCCAGCATCCTTGCAGTCTTTTTATTACTATATTACTTCTTTGATATTTTTTAAAGCAGAGGATTATGGGAACAGACATGACTTCAAAACATTTTTGGGGTGTCAGAGGTAGTCCTGCAAAAATTCTTTGCCTCTGACATTTTTGTGTTTTTTTAGTAACAGCAGTTCGCCAGTGGGCCTGGTCTGGTAAGTTGCACTATAGAAATACGTGGTACCAACATTTTTGCCCTGCGGAATGGAAAATTCTCAAGGTTAGGGGGTGACTCACTCCCATAACCCCCTTAAGTTTCATCCCTGATTTGGGGGTATCACATTCCAACCTTCGGTGACCTCATCTATAGATTATGATCCAATAAATTTTCATCAATCAGTGCATAATTGGTCATTAGGTATTTAGAAGTGTGTTGAAAATAACATGTCTAGCATCGATGGACCCGATATGGGTGCTGATGGAGGCTTAGTAAAACTGTGAGGGGTGGAGGCTAAAGTCCCCTACCCCCAACATCCCCGCAGCATTATCCTGGAAGCACTGAAGTACCCATCACTTGAAAAATTGTAGCCGCTACGAAGGAAAAGCTTTATTGTGAAGTGGGTGCGGTCTCAACGTAAGGAAGCAGTGACCGACGATTTGTAAGGGTTCTTCCACACAGCAAGAAAAATGGCAAAATGTGAATGGCTGTGGACAATTGTGTGGTTCCTTGTCTTGCTTGTTGTATGGCCCATTGGATTTTTGTGTGCCATTATTTATGAATTAGTAGTACCATTCTGTGCCTGCTGTAATGGATGCTCAGATATTCGGAACTTTTTCATGAAGGGCCTAGATTTGCCCTATACAGTGTCACGGAATATGGTCACTGGAAAGTCACTCTTCTAGGTCAATTAATGTATGATTAATTTTGCTTGATGTTTTCGAGTTTACTTCAACAATGGACTTAAGTACTGTTATATGCTACGATCACTGTGAACATGCCAACGTCTGTCGTTTTGACCAAGCATAGTTCCACTACGTCTACTTTCGATATCAAGAGGATTGTCAAAATGAACATTGTACTTTGTGATTGAAGACGTGCAATGTGTGATTTGCAGTTCAGTCAGTTCTCAGAATGTTATGGCCATTGGATGCAAAATTAATCAAATTATCAATATTTTATGAGATAGAAACTTTGCTAAATTTCCTTTATTAACATTTGCTCAGTTCCTTTCAAAACTTCTGAGAACGGCTTATATATGCTGCTTTTTAAGCAAACGCTTCATTTTCTACATAGTTTTACATTGAAAACATCGTATTTACAGGGGTGCAGGGGATTCTACATATGGCCACCCAGGAATTTTATGGTCGTGACTTTGTGTTTATTTGTCCACACCCTTTTCACTCCTTGACAAGCTTCAGTCTTGCAAGAAATTACCTGATATTTAGTATTTATTTGCTTCTAGCCCCTATTGGTTGAGCATAAGAGCTTTACCGCTAAAGGGTAGCACCAAAGGCTACCAAAGGTCAGTAGAAACTTGGGCATTAAAAGAGGGCTAAATTAAAGAAATTAGAAGTATCAATCTATTTTATGCAGTAGTTACGATTGTATTTTTAGTTTAAATGGCATTATGTACAATTCTATTTGTATTACAAATTTTCTTTGCAGAAAGCATACTTACTAAATTGAGTTTGCACTTTACATGGCCAGTCTTTCAGCTCTTGACGCCTGTCTTATAACTTAATTACAGTGCTATTTGCAGTAGAATCATTCTGGCAGCAAAAAAGCAACAGAAAGCACAAATTTTAAAGCCCAATTTTTTGTTGTCTAGTATATAGTACAGACTTGGGAAACAGTTTTTACAACAAGGGCCTATCATAAAGCTGTTGAAATCCTCAACATGAAGACTTTATAGTGAATCCAGCACACTCCTGGTTTCCAGTGTAGCTGGGGTATGCTTATATCAATACAAGTATACCATCAGGTAGACTGCATTCAAACTACAATGTATTAGTACCAAAAGAGTACTCTTTATGTTACTTATTTGAGAAATTGGAATAGATGGAAAGGAGCTGATTATACAGGTAGACAACTAGTTAATGCTTAGAATAACAATTTTTTTGTAGAATAGCACACAAAAATTTAATTAGTTGTAGCTTTGGGTTAGTTATATTTAATTTTATTGCACATTTAAACATTGTCAAGTTGTTTAGAAAGATGTAATATACTTTTAGAGGTTACTATTAACTCTGCTGTGGTGCAAAATGAATTTAAAAGTTACTATCTAACGTTATCTTATTCTGAAGCTTTTCACTGTAACTATCACCAAAAACTAACCTCCACACAAAATATCTTGAAGACTGAGATCTCTTTCAAAGGTTAAATCTGGCTTATCACTATCATGTTCAGCACACCAACCAGAATGACTGGTAAAACAGGTTGAGTTTCATTCAATGATGTCCTTGTGTTAAAGGACCTACTATTTTCCTTGGCAATGTGAGTAAATGGGCTAGCAAGTATGTGACAAATATAACTATGAACTGCATAATTTTTGGAACATGTGATATTCATCTTACATGTAAAAAAACTTTATCCAAAAGAGATAATAATGTATTCTTCACATATTTAAGTTCAGTAAAAGAGGAAGTACTTCCCCTTTCACTGAACTAAAATATCTGAAGAAGAAAATATTATCTCTTGTGGAGGTTATGACTAGGTACCAATATAGCAGTGGTTCTTAACCCTGTTGGAGGTACAGAACCTCACAGGCTCCACACATACATTCATTGAATCCTTCATAGTAAGGAAAAGTAAATCTGTTTTTCTCTTCAAATTAAAAACGTACATAACTTTAACCTGTACTTGGGCACAAAATGGCCAAGCAGATTGGGATGTCCCAAATCATACAAGTGTGGTGAACTATAACACCAAACCCCTGAAGCTGACTCACCAAACCCTTGGGGTTTGATCAAAACCAGGTTAAGAACCACTGCAATATCATAATGATTATGGTGATACATTCAATAGCATATGATTGCAACAGTCAGGAATGAATTGCATTCCCAAATGTCTGACAGTGTTTAATGTTTTTCTGCCAGGCTTCAGTTGGGTTTTTCTTTAAATCAATGCACAGCCTTTACTATTCTTCATGTATCCATTGATATTACTTTAAACATAGGCCCATGACCAGGAATAATGTAATCTACCAGTCCCTTTAGCATTTTCCTATTTTCAAGCTGCTTCTCTGGCCATTCACTAAGCTCTTGCCATGTACCATCATCATGTGCACACTCAAACAAGTCTCCACATATTCCCACAGTTCCAAGGTTCTCAACATCTCTAACAACAACACTTACATCATTATGCATGTGTCCTGGTGTAGGGATTACTACTAATTCATCTTCATATATATTATAAACTTCACCTCCCTTAAAATCATGATCAAAGTAAATATCTCCTTTATTAATATCAAAACCAACTATTTGCTGTGAATTCATGAACAGATTTAAATTTCCAACATGATCTGAATGGCCGTGTGTGCATACAACATAATCGATCTCTTCTGGTGTAACATCTACATCTTTCATTTTCTGTAATAACTTTTCCTTGTCCGAAGGCCCTCCAGTGTCAACAATTACATTAACTGGACCAGTAATAAGACATGATGTGCCAGTAGCTCGATACTGTCCATCTCTATCTGTATAACTGTAACCTTCAATGAGAATTGTAACCTTGAATTTCTCTTCCATTTGATATGACCTATTATTACATATTCACTGATGTAATTATTTCAACCTCATACTGAAAACGAAGCAAAGACAACACGAAATTTTGCTTAAGATTTCAAACAGCTGGGACTAGCTATGGATTTTGAAGGTTTGGAAAATGCACCATTATCCGAAGATGATGAAAGAAGTATGAGCAGACAAGATGAAGCAATATTCAAAATCAATGGTAGGTGCTTTGATAAGATGCCATAATATGGTAAAGTGCGGTTTGAATGGACTTTTTGCGGGGCTGGCGGACATCGATGAACAAAGTGCTCATGTTGAAGATAATCCCAACTATCAATTGATTTTGGACATCGTCAAAAGAACATTATCTCACCACAACAAGCCATACTACGCTGAAACACATTGCATTAGAAAGACACACACAACACCTATACTGTAAATTCTCGAATCCTAGGATGGGGGCTGTAGACCCATAATATCCATGACCTCCGTTTTTAGTTTCTTTTTTCAGCCAGTGCAATAGGTTTTTTTCTGTTAAAATTCGTCGACACCACTCACTGTTGGAACTTTGGCAGCATTAGCCCCCACCAGCATTTTTTTCTCTGCCACTACCACTGTGCTGGAACACACTGGTGCAAAATTTCCTCAGGGGCTGTACCTGCCTGTACTTCTAGATAACTTCAATAGATGTGAAATTCAGTGTTTAATGTATTCTTTATGCATTCTCCTGCATGTGTTTTTATGTATAAAAATTGTTTATTAACTAGGAGAGGGGTGACAAGGGGGATGCAGCTCCCATCATTTGGACACAAATCAACTTCATTCAAGCAAGTTTTCAGAAAAATCAGTAGGAAATTTTCTGACTACTCTTAAGATTGCCTTGGTCATTTGGGCAGGACGTTTACTGCCCCCTAAATATGAAGCCCTCTTACACCCATGGTTATTAGCAAGTATCATTGATATCATAGGATCTAGCATTTTGGATTTTCATCTTTACCCTTACTTGTTGTGGCAAGCTACTGTGTTGTGTTTATGGTTAGCTGCATTAAAATGCATATAAAGTTGATGGTGAATGCCACCTTTTTCTTTTTAATTGATATCTGTTATTGTATTGTTGAAGATGTGAAGTCTGTTTGAAAAATTTTAGATAAACACCATAAAGGAGAATTGAGAAGGCAATCACCATTTTCAGATGGAGAAACTACCATTAAAGTTGCTGATGGAAATCAGTTACTTAAATCATATGATTCAGAGAGTAAGACTTTGTTAAAAGTATAATATGTAAACCACAACTTACTATTGTAATAAAGTGATTGTACTTATAATATATTTACCATTTCTTTTATAACCTACTAACAATTTTATCAAGTTGATTTAAACACTGCCTCTGCTCATGGTACTGAAATTTAAAATTTCCTTGAGACAGAAATATACCAGCTGTGATATAGCACTTTTTCTAACATCCTACTGTTTACTCTCACAAAATGGAAATGAATGCTGGGATTTTCTTTGTAAAGACATGCTGATGGCAGACACCAATATGTGAATTGTTATCATCAAATAGTTAATTTTAGTTTTGTAATTTTTGCTTATGCATATCTGCATTATTTGAAATGATTTAATGTCATGTTGCTATTTCTGGCTGTAATTATTTTTTACTGGCTTTTATACTTTAAAAAGTTATATTGATTGCCCATAAATCCTTTCTAATTCTTATCTTTGCTCATACCACATTAATATAACTTGATGATTTTTTTATATTAACACTGCATTATATTACATTAATATAAAATTTCTTGATAACACCCCCTAACAATACTAATACAGTCCATGTCATGAAGAAAATGCTGAGTGTGTAACAATTGGCACACACAAATGATATTGCATGCTTGGTCACAATGGTAGGAATTTCACACATATCCACCTGACAACTCAAGAAAACAGAGGTGGGCCCAAGGGGATCATGCCCCCTTCAAACATCAATATTTCTTATAGCAAACAGTTGTGTTAAGAAGCTTCTTGCATGCAAAAAACAATGAAATGAATCAGATCCCCCCCAAAGTTCAGCTCTAGATCCACCCCTGCAAGAGACAGTGAATTTAAGCTGTACAGTGATTCATAATAAGGAGCAGCCATGACCTAGCTGTAGCTCAATCAGTTCAGACCAATGTGGACCTCAGTTTGATTCCTAAGGCATCAGGTCTTTAATATTTGAAGCAATATCAAATTCTCCATAGAGGCACCCTCCAAGCCCCAGAAATGAAAGACACAGGGGTAAAATCTAAAAACCATTGGTTACTTGTTTCAGAATGATGATATAAGAGTTTGATGTTTGATAATGAACTAATTCCAGTTTTTGTGAAATGTTATTCGTCCTACATTTATGCCTCCAGAAAGCCATTGTATTTTGTTATGTAAACTGGAATCATTTCTGCTTAAATTTGTTCAATATAAATGTTATTCATTTTCTGCTGTCTCTTTCAGGTTTTGAAATTCAAGATACTTTGTCAAATCGAAATGAAAAATCTCGGCTGATCGAGCAAGTTCTTGCTCTCCAGAGTACTCTTGATGGTATTTACTCTGTACTCTCTCATTCATGGGCACCAGACACAATTATTTTAGAGCTAAAGGGAGTGAAACCTATCAGAAAGTTATTTATTGCCATGAAATCCCAACCCAAATTTCCTTGTCTTCAAAAAATGAAAGTCTTCATGTGTAAATGTTAATGACAAAAGTGTCTGCCTTTGAATTCCAAATATCTCCTTTGCATGCATTACTTTAAACATGAAATGTGCATAGATGTAGCTAATTTTGTATTGCAAAGCTGTCCAATATGCTTGGCATAAATGTGATTTTTCAGCTTCCATTAAAAGGTTTAGTAGAAAAAAACTGGTCCATTAACACTATGATATCTCTTATCAATTTATGATAGATTTATCACAGAGAGTGGATGCAGTGAAGGATGAGAATCTGAAACTGAAGTCAGAAAATCAAGTTAGTAGATCTAGTCTTTGAATACTTGCTCCCTTGCAGATTTACATAGTACAGTAAATTACAATTTTTCACCATTTACATGAAAGACACTAACTTCTAAGTTTTGAAAATTTTTAATTAGATGTAATTTTGAGATCAAACCACTTTACGACTGAATGCTATTCAGTTAGCAAGTCTATCAGAAAATTGAATGGAATTGTTCATCACTGAGTAAATTTATTAAACAATATAGTTTGTTAATTAGGTAGTTAGAAAGCTAGCCACTGCGCAAGCATGTCTGTCAGTGAGATGTTAGGTTCCAATCTTTCAGCCAATCAGATTATCAGTCATTTCATTGGATAACTGTTGAGTGGACTGTGGGATAGTTTTTTTGGATACTCTTCAATTCATTACTCTTGTGTTAAGGCATTTTTTGTATGTGCCCCTCGTAGATCTTAGGGCAATACATTGAAAACCTTATGGCTGCATCTAATGTATTTCAAGCACCTGGTGACACGAAAGGGCATAAAAGGTAAAGTGTTCTCTATTACAGTTGTTACTGATATTTATCAGCGTATTTAAGCAGACCCCATTAAGTTTCTGGTATGCCACTAGAGTTGTGATATAGATAAAGGTATATAAATGGTTGGATTTTGCCACTTTGTTCAAGTATTGAATTTCAGAGAGTATTAAGTAAGTTATTAACATACACTCATTTTATAAGAATACCTAATTTTTCACTGAGCCTCAAAATTCTTAAAGTTGTCGTTGGATTTTAGCCTTAGATTATTCCAGAATTATTCTATAGTACCAAAGGTTTGGCTTGGCCTGAAAATCAAAGGAATTTGTTCAGATGTTTGTTGATGCTTTACTTTATCATAAAGCAAAAATGGAGCAAAATAATAAAAATTTTATCAACAGTGCAAACGTTAATCTGAAAGTAGTATTTTGGCTTGAATACACAAACATTCTAAATCTTGATGAAGTTTGAGTCCTGCATTATTCTTAAATTTTCTTAAATTTCAATGATTCTGTGTCTCAGTATTCTTATAAACTTTATGCTCATAAAAAGTGTACCACAAAGAGAGACAATTGGAATTTTGAGAGTAGTTTCAGATTGTTCCTATATCAAATACTGAAAACAAATATGTACATGGAAAGCAAATCATTCTTTAGCTTCGAGAATCTCTTATTTCTCCTTCTTAGAATGCGGTTTTACTTGTCATAGCACGCAGGAATTTTTGGGTTTTTCTATCACTTTTCTTATCGAAAACACGATTAAGATATGTGTAGTGTTATGCTTTTAGGATGAGAAAAAACTATTCCTCTACAATTCTCTAATTTCTGTTCTCTTGCAGTGCTGCGAAGTCATCAAAGAAACGTTAAATATGATGAAACCTTAAATATGACGGAATGTAGCAATTGTATATAACTTTAGAACGTTACTGATAATTGTATGTATATTATACATCATAGTTCGTATTTAATTATATCCATGTTACCTGTTATATGCTAGTATTCATTGCTTTTTTTATTTTTTTCTAAGCTTGGCATACCATAAGCTAAACTTACAATGTAGTTCATTTTTAAGGAATAAAATGCTTCTGATATAGAAATGCTAATTCTAAGTATACTTTATTAACAAAAATGCAGTTTTTAGAGAATTTTCAAAAAGATACAACTGATTGGAACGAAATTTCTTCTCTGTTATTATGAAAAGAACATCTGCAGATGCAAACTACTGCAATACATGAAATATGTATTTGAAATTCGAAATATGAAGATACAATTTGATAATTATATATCATCAAAAATGTGAAATTGAATAAATTACCACAAAATTATCATTCTCAATTGAATACGAAAGTACTATATACAGAAGGAATGCTTGCAATAAACAAGAAATGTCTGCTGAATACCGTGAGCAGTCTATCTAGGCCCATAAAATTTCAAAACTTTTTCTCCAAAAAGCTCTTTATAGGGTCTGTATAGAACATCTCTAGCTTAATATTTTGGTAACAAAAAGGGCAAGTGATACCTATAACTCAACATGAGATGCTACAAGCGAACACCAAATTTCTACTAACATGAAATGCTGAAAGTTCGCTTTAGCAAACACATTGTGGCCTAAAATTATTGCTATTCTGTCTTAAGAATTCAAAATTTCAGAACTATAAAATAAGACTTCTCAGATCTGATCTCAATGTTATTCATTCAGGATTGTTTGGGAAAAAATGCCACAAGATAAACTGTCAGAAAAGTCTAGTTAACAATGTTCTTTTCAATTGAAATATCATGCCCACAATGCAGAAATGACTAGGCCATTCTATAAGCGCTAACTTTAAATTGCTTAAATTCTAAGTCCTAAAAGAAACTGAAATTGGAAGTTGGATGAAACTGACATTAAAACTAATATAATCAAATTTCTGAGGTAAAAATAACTCGTGAACAAACAGACAGTATACAACTACAAAATACCTCATATTTTTACATATTTATGAAAGAAATTCCTGCATGAATTTTACAACAAAACGAATAAACCCGTTTACTTTGTGTAAATGAACATAAAACAATATTTTTGTTTTTTTCATTACCTACAAAATTGCGAGAGAAACTCAAAGACTCTAAGAATTTAATGAGTACAACAGATATAAGTATCTAATAGCCCTATGGAATTTATTCGGCAAATCTGTCAAAGCATATTGCAAGTCAAAAATTCACCTGATTTGAAGAAAAATAAAGTAAAACTGCCAATTTTTCAACGCTCTAAAATAAGAGCTCACTATTACTCTGACTTGCCGTACAAAATCTCAAATGCGGGATCAATAACACCTGGATATGCTCATGATCTATGCACCAATCACAAAAAATTTATCTACATCAAAAAACAAATGCTTATCATGAAAACAGGTAATAATACTTCACGAATGAATATCGAGATAGTACCGGTAATGCAATAGTCGATAGTGAATGTGCTTAGGATATTATCTTATTAAATATCATTGAATATATTACAGCTTGATGAAACAGGGATGGAGATTTCACTTTTAAAACGTAAACATAGTATAAAAGTCAACTTTTTACTGTGCAGATAAACGAAATGTACGAAATTATTAAACCAATAGAGTTCATTAGTGATGACGTCATAAAATATGTTTTTAGAATATTCACATTTTGACAAGTGGAAGCGAAAGCGCACATCACAATAGGCATGTGTCGAGAATTTTGTATGAATGTTGTCAAAACAAGCTGAAATACGACTATTTGAAGACAGAACACTTGCCATACAGACCATTGTATTTTTCTCCTGGTTGTAAACGTTTAGAACCAGACTCAAAATACAGTGATTTGATAAAAAAACCATATCAGCATTCAATTGCCTATATCTCGATCATTATGTTTAAGATTGAGCTGAAATTTTTCAATAGCTGCTATTTCAAACTGCTATTTCAGAATTTAAAGCCAAAACTAAAACATTCTAAAAGTAGAATTTTCGTGACGTCATGCCAATGAACGCTATTGACATTCTTCGAAAAAAAAACACAACAAAATGACACGAGAAGTAAATAAACTTAATATAGTGCTGCAATGATGGCTATTAATTCAACGAATGCAAGGAGAATCTTACCAGTTATTGCGGGGTGAGTGGCAACAACACTTATGTGTGATGTACTGTATACATTCTATATATTTGTAAATCATTCTTGATTTTATGCATTTCCTTTTTTAAGTATTGCAGATAAGTAAATAGATGGAGGTCACCTTGCAAAACAGCTATGGCTGAATGAGCCACTAGGGATAATTTTAATGTCTTGTGACGAGAATACACAACTGTCTGTACAACCCTCTTACTCGTTTCATTCATCCTATATTAAATTGGCCTCAAGCGATATAAAATGGAAACTCAACCACACATTGTAGCCTGCTGTAAGACTGCTATAGGATATACAGCTATAAATATGAGCCTACTGAGCATAAACTTTGCTTGATGTAAAACAGTAGCTAGCCCCCCCCCACCCTGTAACTGTCTTCAAAGAGAAGGGGTTATTCATATAAAGTAAGGTAAATTTAGCCAACGTGGATTATTAGAAACTTCTACAAAAAAGTTGAAATGGCTTCTAAACTCTTTTAAACCATACAATGAAAAATTTTTGGGAGAAAAAATGGCCTTGCGGAAACAAAACCTAGCTAATTTCCTGCACTATATCTAGCCTAGCTTTTGATTCAATGTGAAGTAAGGCAGAGTGAAAGGAAGTTGAACAGTTGCGACGTAAGCCAAAAACAGCGCAACAGTATACACTTTTGGAGCTACCATGGTCTCGATCCTACATCCTATGTTACCAATCAATGATATAGAAGCGCCGAAAGCGCTAGATGTCTAACACAGGAGTTTGCACATCGAACCGAGTGAGGCACATTTTGTATTGGCGGCCATTTTAAATGGTGGCAAAAGGATTATCGCCAGTACTGAGCCCTTGTAATTTGGTGAAAAGTAAGGGCTGATTTCATGAAGTTCCGCACGAATTTTACGCGTGTAATGTGGTGAGCTAGTATGAATTATCTCTTATCCTTTCAATTTTGTTTGAATTTTGACAATTTGTGCATCTATCGCGACGTTTGAAGTACTTTAATGGTGGCAGTTGCTGCGGTGTGCTTCTGTCTTGTTGAAATAAAGTGTTTTGCAAACATTTCATTACAAAGGGATTAAGTTAATAATTGCGATTTCAATTTCATTTGCTGCAGTATTCACCCTAATAACCTTAAAAACTTTCATTTTTGTTAGTTTTATTAAAGAAAGAACTTTGCGACAGTATATGACGTTAATGTGATTGGGCCTAATATGAAAAACAGCTGGTGCCCACTGTTCTCTTTTGTTTATAGCGCATTTAATGGCATTATTTATTGAAATTCATCAAATGAAGTAAAAGAAGCATTTCAAGAATATTGAATTCCTTCAGGTAAAGGCTCTTATCCTTCAGGGGAAATCTATGAAAAGAAATGCCGTTTTTAGAAAAAAATTTGTGCGTCTATATGCAGAGAAAGATTCTAACCATTTTCTAAAAAAGATCCGATCCAATTTCACTTGTTAAAGCTAACAATGTGACATATATTATATGTTTACTTCAATGACAGCAAACACCATACAACCTAAGTCCGCATCCATACTTGGGTCTGCTGAGCTCGGAATCTTGAAATCGCAAACAACCACGGGAAAAGATTATTGTTCGCTTCGTATATAACTTTGAAAACAAAAAAATGTAAATAATTGCGAGTGGCTTCACTGCTACGTTGCAAAAAGAGTTTTTAATTATATTTTTCGAATTTCACGAAGTGTACCACAGCAACTGCCACCCTTGAATTACTTGAAACGTCGCGATAAATACACGAATCGTCAAAAGTCAATCTAAATTGAGGAGATAAGAGATGGTTAATGACGACTCACCACCACTTTACTCGATAAAAATCCATTGGGAACTTCACAAACTCGGCACTTACTTTTTAACGATTTATAAGGGCTCAGTATTAGCGAAAAATCTTTTTGCCACCATTTAACATGGCCGCCAAAACAAAATTTGCCTCACTCTGGTAGACCGAGTTAGACATCTAGCGCCTTGGGCGCTTCTATATCATTGTTACCCATGGCCTGCGTTAGGCCTCGAACCCAGGACCATGTTAGTCTGAGTCGAGTGTATTACCGCTAGGCCACAGCTGCTGATCCTACATCCTTCACTATAGCAGGAAAATACATAACAGGACAATCTATAACTTACCTATTGCCACATATAGTGATCAGCATAAATAGGCACATGCGTCAAAACATGCCTTTATCATTCGTCATATCCATGTATTACTAGGCCATTAGCTTGGCTTCAATCCGCGTATCAAAATCGTCGACGAAAAAGTCAACTCATTTATTTTCTCTATTAATTTCACCACATCGGGATCGGTCAATGGTTTACCAGTGCTTTTCTTGAGACATTTCACTAGCTCAATATATTCCACAACGACATCCTTCACCAAATTTGCTACAGTTGTACTGTTTCCTAAAGTTGTTATCGCTCCAACTATGCTTTGTATTTCCTTATGTGAGGAACGTAAAAATCGATGTAAGGCCACGATATTTCCATTCGTTGACAAGAAAGATAGTTCCTTAACTCTGTTTGACAACGCCTTTGCACGATTTCGCATTACATCTACGTACAAGTCCCTCTCCGCGTCGTCACTTTCAAAACTCAGTCTGTTTGAGCGTTTATTTTTAGAAATGAGACTATCTAATTCGTCTTCAAGCTGTAGAGATTTGGATATAGTAGTCTTGCATGCATCTAGATAATCACTAAATTCGTCATAAGAAAACTTGCTGGGAAGACTGCTAGATTTTGAAGGAATCTCTGTTGAACAGAGTGCATCGTACTGGTTCCTCCTTATAGCCAAAGGGGTGCTTGGTAATGTTAGCCGCTGATTTACACCTGGGATTTTGTCTCTGGGAAGCGGTGATTCGAAATGAAAGTTCTTTGCTCCAGTGTCCGAGTGTGATCTGGTATGGTATGTTTGAGGCGATAATGGACCATTTTCAACAGAGAAAAATAACGGTGACAAAATCCTCTCCCTTTTTAGGTCCAAGCCCGGACTCTTAGGGAGAGCCAAGGATGGGATGTCAGGTTCTGATTGTCTGCGTGAATTTTCATCTCTAAGAACCGAGTTAAGGGGGTAATTAAGCAGCTTCTGAGAATGAGCTTTATCTTTCTCGTTAAAACTCATACTCTTCTGCAACGGTGGTAACTTTGCTACAGGAGATGCAGCCAGTGATTTATCCTTGATGTGGTCACTTTGCTCTGACAGACACGCACTATCACCGGCATGTTTATGAATAGGATCCTGGCTTGCTTCTTCATATAAGCGGACATTATCGTTGTCTTCAGGCTTCATAAACTCGATTACCTCCTCATCATTTGATTCTTCAATATTCAAAGAGCAACTACTATCAGCAGTTTTACAGTTTTTCGGAGCATCGCTGGTATTCACCTTATCTCCCATAAACTCTATGACATCTGATGCAGAGCTGGACGATGACATAACACTGTTATCGGAGGATTCTGTGCTACTATCCCTTTCCTCTACGTCTATAAATTGATATGAAAAACTCGTCTCTTCGTTGTCTGCGAATTCCATTGGAGGTGATGGAATGACAAGATCACTGGGGCTCAGGGCTCTTGTTGGTTTCTTAGGGGGGCTGGGGATATAAATGTTGAGATCGGTCAAATTAACACTTTTTGGGCGGTCGTCTATGTCTTGTGCTTCCCCAATGATCTCGATGCTGTCAACATCCTCCTGTACTTCAAATACTATACTAGAATTAGAAGAAATATCCGAATCGGGAGATTTGCTGCCAGTTCTAACAGATGGGGAATTTTGTTTTAATTTTACGCTGCCATGCTCTGGTACTTGTGTTAATGATTCATCTCGTTGGCTTGAAACACCATAGTCATTCTTCAATTGACCACCGCTAAGTTTATCCTCAGACTTATCTCTACCCATCTGCTCACTACCCGCGAAAACTTCATCGGATTCTATGCTAACGGGCCGATGCGACGGAGATGGTCTCTCATCTGAATCAGACATAAGCTCATCAAGCAGGCTTTGCTCTGTGTCTGCATTACTTGGAAGCTTGTTAACCAAGTATTTTGAAAAGCTATTAGTTTTCAGTAGGGTAACACCTGAGTGCTCTTCATCCACGCTAGAAACAGCTAAATTTTGCTGCACATTAGGAAATTCCTTTATGTCATGTAATTTTCTAGCCGAATTCAATTCCGTTTGGTCAAGTGTCACTTCCTCATGTGAGAAAAGGCTATCCGCATCAGGTGCCTGCTTCAAAGAGTCCTTCTCTGACGAATCTTCTTCCGAGAATGTCCCCCATGGATTCGATCTTCCAATACTACCAGTAGTCGATGACGTATCTGTTCGCCATCCTGAATCTGAAAGTAAATCATTACAGTTTACTCAGAACCTAAATGCTTTCTTTCTTTTTTTATATACTCATAATTTATTACACAACAGGAAAAAACAACAAATTAAAAAGAACGATACTGCAGGGAGTATGCAATACCATATCAACCCAGCTGCTTTCACATATAAGGCATCATATACCTTTTACGCAACGCCTTAAAAATAGGAGGGAAGGTACTTGATTTATTTATAGGCAAACCCACATGGGGGGCACGCCAAAGGATCATCTAACAAGGGGGAGAGATGGATATAAAGCGATAAAATTTGGCGTTATGTATAGGGTGAATGATTCCAAATTAAAATATTAACAAAGCATAAAAATCAAAAGTTAACGAAATATGAAACATAAATGACGAGACAGCTTCTGTTATCTAAATGTTTCAAATATTAATGTTTTAAGAACAAAGCATGTAAATGCAGGATCCCTCTACATTTCATACATAACAGGGATGCATCGAACCCCCATTCCCCTGTTCATTCAGAGTCTAAATGTTTCATCAACAAAACATGTACTAAGAACAGAGGAATGCATAGAATCCCCCCCTCCATCCCCATTTATATAACAACATGAAGAACAGCAAATTGTAAATATCATGATTCTGCTTTACGAAAACACAAACTTATGCAACGCAGCGAGGGTCCTCCAACACTCATAACTGACGTTGCTTACACTAGAATAGCTCTTATCGCCTATTTTTCAGGACAAAATTCCTTCACTCTCAGAAATACAGCAGAAAAATTGGAAACAAAACTACTGGAAAAAAACCCATCCAAAAAGATGTACCTTCTTCATCGTTTTGACTTAATGACAATGTTTCATCTGACGCATAATCAGCTGATGAGTTATCCCTGTTATTCCGTTTATTTTTTAAAAATTTGGCAACTGTGCCAGTCCTATTGATCTTTCTAGCTAGTTCACTCATTTCCTCATCGGATGATTCTTCATCAGAACTCATACTACAAGTTATAACATGCCGAGTTTCATTGACGGCTCCAGATTCGGAAGATTCTGGGTTAGAAGAATCCGGTTTAGAATCTTCCTCTTCAACCAAAGCACTTCCTTGGCCAAAATGTGTTGTGTCAAATTGTCCTGGACTTGAGATTTTCTTCGCAAAACGAGGCACAGTTGTGATGGCTGCCTTCTTTGCGTTACGATTATTTTTCTTCTTGTCACGAATGCTGAGTTCTCTAATTAATGTATCAACAGCGGGTCTTTGCCGGAACGGTACAAAGCTTGATCTATCGTATGATGCCTGCGAATTATAATTTGGAGGACCACTAGAGAAGTTGGCGTCTATAGCTATGCTCTTTATGGGGTTCTGATCACCAATCGAGCTATTGCTCAGCCATAGTGTTGGAACAACGTCTTCGATGTAACTCCAAGTTGATGGGACCACGTGGTGCTCTCCATCATATTTGGGTGCTAAAATGCAAACATAGTGAGTTATAATTATTATATTACAATAAAAAAATTTATGAATTATAACAAATAATTACTTATGATTATAGTACATAATTATTTATGAAGGCATATGAGCAGACTTAGTAATTCCAGTAATATTTGAAAAGATATTTAACAGCTGTAGTAAATGTGCAAAAGAACGCACTAGATTGGCAGTAATGGCAAAAGTTGTTTTCCGTACACGTCTGTACATAGAGAAGTGCCTTTTAGAGAAGGCAGCTATATTCACTAGGTCACCAATAACTGCTACGTGGACAGCTAGAAGGCATTAAGCAACTGGCCTATCTTGAGTTCAAGTGAAATTGGCGGCATTAAAGAAGTTTGGTTTAAAAACTACCTTTGCTATCATCTGGTGCCTTGTACCTAGGGACTGTCTGTGATAGATTGTAAAAAGGTAAATCAGATGCTCTGTCGACCTGAATCCTGTGATATCTGCAGATAATGAATGCCATGTCATCCGCGTCTTGTTGTGATAGAATGAAAGAGATCGCCTGTAAAGAATACGATCAAATTCATGAGGCAATCAATGTAAACAAACATTGATATCCACCCTCTAAGAAAATGCCAAATTTCTTAATCAGCAAACTTACATCGTATAAAACACTGTTCAATGAATAAATGCAAAAAAATCTTATTAAAAAATCATTGTACACTATATCTTGCTTTGATCTTTTCTATATTCAATCAGGGGCATATAAACTGGAGAGTTGTGATGGCACACCCCTAATGATTAGTAAGTGCTTGTTAAATATGCAGAAGACTTCTGCATTAAATGAGCTGTCTGACGATTGCTAATAATCATCTCCGTCAATAAATTTTCTTTTTTACAATCCCACTAAAACATTAAGGCACGTGCCTCACTTAAAAATATCAAAGTAGGTTCCCTGTATTCACTCTTTCAATATTTTTCCTCTATATTTTTCATGGATCACAAAGAATAAAGTGCTGCCTGCATCCTTTGATTAGTTTTGCTATTGAAATGACCTATGGTTTCTACGGACAAATATCTACTTAATTTCTTTCAAGCAGAATTGCATCAAAAATCATATTTAACACCAGGAAACACACTAAGGGTTCATACCCCATACGCAAACAAAAATTCCCTGACTTTCCATGACTGATAGTAAAATAAACCCACTTTTCCCCTGCCTCCGATTTCACATATATACAAAAATAGGTAAAGAACACTGAGCCTAATAGATAGGTAATGCAGATATACTTGCTATAACAATATGCAAAATGATAAATTTCACATTTACTAACAACAAATGGAATAACCACTTTCTAAACTACCACGATAGAGTTAATGAAAATGATACGTGGACTAAAAAAAATTATTTTCGCTGACTTTTCCTTGACTTGGATAAATACTATAGAAAATTCTCTGATTATTACAGGCTTTACCTGACTCTTTTTTTGCAAAAATAGCCTATTTTCCAGGTTTTCCAGGTTTAGTATGAACCCTGAAACTTTATCAACGAACTTTATGTGGTAATAAAAGGCTTTAAAATCTCAACCCAATGAACTACTTCATGCAGAGATTCAACAACATATACCTTTGTATCTTTGACAAATATTTTCAAAACATTTTTGTTCATCAAGTGTGAAGTCACAACCATTCCAGTAATTCTTGGAATATCAACTAGATGCTGCAGCTTTAGAAAGAAAAACAATATTCAAAATTGCACAGTGGTACTTGGCATAAAGCAAAACAAAAATCTAAATAGATTCTGCATAAAAAAATTAACACCAGAATAGTGTGATAAAACTGACGGGGACATGGAAATAGATAGTTTAAAGATTTTTCTAGCTTTTATACATGCTGGACTGGTGTCAACTACATCTTTCAATGCTATCCTGTAATAAACATCGATAAACAATGAACAAGAAATTAAATTTCTAAAAACAACAAAAACTAAATATTATTTTTCTTCTAGGTGAATGTATAATAAATACGAAAATAAAATTCAAGCATACCAAGTTTCCCGTTTCGGAATACAACGTACAAATGCCTTCTGATGGGCTGATAAGAACATCAGATGTGTCTAATGTTGCATCCTGGTGGGTAAGAAAAAGCAAACATTAGTCAAAGGAAAATAGCTCACGTACAATCAGGATAGTATGATAGGAAACTGTTTAATATTGATGCACTGGAGAGAAACTGGTATTAGTTTTATAGTAGAAGGGGTATTCATAACAACAATAGCCAGTAATTCGTAATGCATAGACAGTAATGCTACTAATTTCAATAAATTGTAGAATGGGTTCTAGCACTGCTTGACAATGAGAGTCGCTTCACAACCGTAAATTAAAACCAGACTCAAGGCCTATTAATTCGGGGCCTTCAGATACCGATATAAGGTAACTTCATATTGACAAAACTGTACTAAGATGGAAGCAACCATTTGGATTTCCATGTGAAGATCACAGCTCATTACTCAGCGAAAGCGTGTGAGCGCCACCCGTAGGCATAAAATGCCACACTTCAAATTCAGCAAGCACTTTAATCCAAATCCGACCATTCCATATTTTCCGAACATTCCAAATTTTCCGACCATTCCAAATTTAATCCGACCATCTCATATTTTCTGCAGATATATTTACCT
The DNA here is from genome assembly GCA_018155075.1 of Cassiopea andromeda. NCBI lineage: Eukaryota > Metazoa > Cnidaria > Scyphozoa > Rhizostomeae > Cassiopeidae > Cassiopea > Cassiopea andromeda. The sequence goes on along the minus strand of WIPJ01010101.1, from coordinate 114,610 downwards.
CGTTTTCATTTCATTTTTTCATTTTCCCAAGTTTATACACAAAATACATTTCAGCTAAACAGCAACAAAAAATTACGAACTAAGTTATTTATAATAAAAGCAATCATTCAATAGACCGAAAAAATAAAAAAAAGTACATTTATTGTGAAGCTGCTCTTCCAGGGGGTCGTGTTTATTCATGCCTTGCTCTTCATATACAATTTCAGTTGCCTTTTGAAGGTATTCATTGTTGGTAACTCACGTATATTAATAGACGTATTATTCCAATCCTTAAGAGCTGAGTAGTGAAAGCTTTTTTTATAGTGATCAGTCCTATGCTTAGGGATCTGGAGATTTTGGCAATTTCTCGTATGGTAAGATGAGAAACTAGACATTGGTTTACACTCAGATCTGAATTCAGATCTGCACTCACAGGCACAAAATTCTTTTAAAGATATCGTGTACAGATGTACATAGAAGTGTGGTTGGCTAAATGGGTAGAGAAAGTGTGTTTAAAAATAACAAAATGGGAGTATCATGCATTGAAAGAGAAGAAAAGAAAACACATAGAATCTTACAAAAGATGAATCTGATCCGGTCCTATCGTTGACAACATGGGCGGAGAGAACCCGTCCACCAAATGCAGGACTCTGGCTGGCGATTTTTAAGTAATGAAGTTTTGCCTGCAGTGAAGTAAGTCTTTGCCCGGGTAGCGAAATCCTAGAGAGAGATTTTAGCTGTGCCATTAATGCCTTTTTGATATCCTTTTTCTTGAAATCATTAACGATACCAATTGGTAAAAAGTCATCAAGACCACCGTATTCTTTTGATACATCCTTTAGAGAAAATTTTGTATCTTCGTTCTCACTCGTCATAGCAACATGAATTTGCAGAGCAGCTAATCGCATCACTGTATCAAATTTAAGTTCTGAGCCATAATGACCTTTCACCACACTATCGCAAGTCTAAAATATAAAAGAAAAAACGTAATTAGCATTGCTAGTCTTGGCTATGCTAATCTATGAATCTTTGCTCATCTGTGAATCCATTCTAATCTTTGAATTTGTTCTAAACTTAACCAGATGATTGCAATAAAACAGTTAAAGCGAACTTTGTATGCAAGTGAACATTGCCAATCTTTGCTTTGCTAATCAGTGAATCTAATCTAATCCAACATAATCTGTTAATCTAATCTAAGCTTAACTAGGAAATTGCAATGAAGCAGAAAAGACAAATTTTGTATGCAAATGAACAACTATATTTCAAAACAGCGGATATACCTGTTGATACCAATAATCAAAGGCAGCTGAATCTTGGCCAAGTAATTCAAAGGCATCGTTTGGAATAAAACTGCAAAAAGAATGGAGGAAATATAAAAAAGAAATCAATTACTTTAAAATTACAATAGAAAATACTAGAACAGTCCATGTAAATAACTTTTCACGATTCCTGTACCATTTCAAACTTAATATCGTCAAACACAAAGCAGCATTAATTCTTTAAGGAAGTTAGTTATGCCTCAGCAATAAAACAGTTTGCATGCATTGTATGCAAATATAGGAGGTGATTTATCACAAAAAAGGAAAAAGAGCTACAACTTCTTGTTCAGCAATGAATATCATGAGTTAGTTGACGAAGGCAAAAATGACCCTAAGAAACTACAGACACCTGACCTACACACATATAAAGGAAGCTAATCATCAGAAGCTTGCTAGTGATGTATATTTTTAACGGACATTGCTCTCAGGAAATCAGGAATATTATTCCTGATCCAGTGAGGCATGTTCGAACCACCAGAAGATCTACCCATTCATCCTTTCCAAGTTACACTACCTAATCCACGAATTCTACCTCACAAATCATCTTTCATTCCCAGAACTTCTCACCTGTTGAACTCATTGCCACCCACTACTCTCCCTGAATCCTACAATTTGTCATCTTTCAAATATAACATCAACAAACTTGATCTTGTCTCCCTTTCTACTTAAACTTCCCCCATTTTCTCAGTTTTTCCTTTGTCGGGGCTCTGTTATAAGCCGTACGGCCTTTTCCCGACATTACTTACTAAAACAAAATATAAGGTACTGGTGTACCAGAGTAGCTTCATTCGAAGTCAGTCATGTTCAGTCTTATAGCCACACATAATAGCTACGATTATGGTCCGGCCTTTCTGTTTGACCATCATTAGATGAAGTCTAATTGACTATAATTGATTCAGATGGAGCATTGGCATTATGCGAACCAAAAAGTAACATAGGAATGAAAACAAGGAAAGCAAGGACTGCCATAAGTTTCTTTGGTGACATATATTAGCTACCTAAGTTCAAGTCGGCACTCCCATCGCGAGAAGACTTTTCTGTTGATGATCTGTGGAAAAATAAATAAATAAATAAATTT
>WIPJ01010101.1:59854-109288 GCA_018155075.1 Cassiopea andromeda | reverse complement strand
TATATATGCATATGTATGTATGTAAGAAGACATAAAGGGACATATGATACCTTGACCGTCGTTTCTGTGTTGTATTGGAATGACTTTGTTTGACCATTTTTCAGGTAAATTTTCAAGACATTTGGAATCATCTAAAAGAATGCATATGACTTATCATACATCCAGTTGAACAAAAACCAAAAGCATACTTCAGTCAGTCAATAAGTAATTCAAGCAAAAGCAAATGTTTCACAACGTATTGACTCATCGGAAACTCTTTCTATAAATAACAGGCTAAGAAATTAATTGATGCTGTGCATTGTAAAAAACTCAATGATCGTCATCACAATGAGGTCCAAATCATCTATGTTTTTCAATAATGTTGTCTCTCTCTCTACTTTGCCAATTTGGTGACTACCCATCATGCATTGCATTCGGTCCCTATATATTCTTCTTGGAGACATTCGCCTCGTGGAATTAGCATCGTCTTAAACTTTTATATCTGGAATTGCTTCTCAGAAATAAAAAGGTCTCTGTTTTTGCAAAGAAGAGGAAACGAAGGAATCGGTATGTGTCCAACAATAAGAACCGTTGGGATACAAAAAAAAGAAATATTTCAGGAGTCTATTAAGAAATAATTCAGCAGAAATGAGAGACAGCAAACATCAGAACAAAATCTTTTTGTGCAAGGCTTTTGCTAAATCTCAAATGTACAGTAGAGAATGATCAATTGGAATTCATGAACAAGAGACGGCTACTTTATCATGACACTGCAACTATGACAGAATATAAACAAAGCACTTGGCTGAACTTAATTAAAATATTCACAAACAATGCTCTCCTCTCCGTACTATCTGCTAGAACAGTCTGTAATTGTGGCAAGGATGATATATTCCTCGGTTTCGATCCACAAAATGCAACCAGGAAACATGAAATTAAACATTGATCCAAATCAAATTAAACCTTAGAAATATCCTGAAAGGGTCTGCTCTTTGCTGATAAAAACTAGACTTATTTTGATCCAAAATTTTGATTCCATAACTTCGAAATATTCTCAAGCACCTTCCATCAGGTAGAAATAAAAAGCTTTACCCAGCTTCAATATAACAGCACCCTTTTTCAATATCATTTCCTATTATCATGAATATTGGGGCCTCGTGGTTTCTGTACAATTAATTTACATACATTCCCAACTGGAGCACCCTGCGAACAGGTAACTGAGAAGTAATGAAGATTACAGTAGCTTTACACCCCTTCCAGATCGCATAGATACGATAAATCCATGGGCGGAGCCATAGGGGGTGCGGGGTGCCACATTCCCCCCAACATTTAGCTTGTGGGCAAATTTGCAGCACATCAATAGTGCTAGTCAAAGTTGTATTGCTGATAAAATTCGAGGGAAATCTTTTGCTGGTAAATTGGGGCTGTGCATCCTACCAACAACTTCCTTTAGCTTCGCTCTGGATACATCTAATCTAACTGCTAGCAGTGAAAGTATCTTAAATGTATACAAGTCTAGCAACCTAGCTTGATTCGCTACTACTGGTCAACAGTACCAGGGGACATATAAGTAAAGGAGTCTTTAAATGCCAATTAACATAAAAATATTGCTCTGCTCAGGCATATTTGCTCTGACACTAATTCATAAATAACAATCGATTTTCAATATTAATGTCCCTTCAACGCCAGACTGATATCACAGGTTGACATACTTGAATTCTCAGGAACAATAACTTTCATGTAATGGTTGTAGTCCAATGAAGGCCTGGCAATAACCATCGTTAATTTTCTCCACTCTACGACTAACTCCACCCATACATGAAAACTGGGGTATTTTTTGTCAAAATCGAACAGTAAGAAGACGTTCTTGAGCACCAAAGGAATCTAAATTACTCTTAATATATTTCATATTTACCACACGTCTTACGTTTTAGGGATGAGCGAATAATACCAATTCAAGAAAATTTAATTTCATCAATCCTATCTAAGTAAAAACAGCAGTTCTAATAAGTAACACAAGAAAGGCTCAATATCAAGGTCCTTACGAAGTATACTTACAAGACCTTCACCAAAACTAACATCATTTTCACTCAACATGATGGACACTTTACACCAAGGACCGAGACGTATCTGGTGATATGGACGTTCGAGTAACTAGAAGCCAAAGGGCTAGTCGACTGGAACTAATTGCTACTCGTAATTTTTGAAACTGCTACCAATTGCCAGTATAATCATCTACGAGTGGTTAAAGTGTCCGGTGCAACTACCATTTGATTAGCAATTAAAATAGCTATAGAGGAAGGCATTACAACTTTCAATTAATGACGAATAACTTTCAGTCACCCTTAAATATCTCACCTTTCATCGTAAATTCACAGCCAAGCCTTCCTTCAGATGATGACTTTTATGCACTCTATGTCTTCGCATATGCAATTTCACACGCAGGGTGTGGCTCGTTCTCACGAAAGAGTACCTAAATGCTCTTTTCAGTCAGTCTGCAGAGCTGCATAAAACACTCTAGCAAGCTTGCCTGACAAAGGTAATGGACTTTCACTGAGTAACCTTGGTTTTTTCAGTCACAAGATCAATTGTATCTTGTTGACAATTAACCAACTGTTACGCAATTTACTGGGCGCAGACCTTTAGGCCCAGTGACTTTCATTCCCATGTTATAGATAGATAAACGCGTAAAGGAGAGAAATATTAGGTCATTAGCATACCTGTTTTATAATATTGATACTGAGAACGCTTGGAGCAGAGAGTGATACGACTTCTGGCTTTTCTTCAAATCTAACTGATACAGGACATGATTTTCTCCGTTCTCTTGTGGCGCGGCTCATCAATGCTGATTTGAGAGTACCCTGAAACAGAATTAAATTTATATAAAAGGGAACAGCATAGGCATATAGCACAGGAAAAAGCATGCAAAGGCAATACCACTATCAGGCATTACCAGTGGAAGACTTTTATTGATAATTTTGGATTATTTATAATTTTGTAAAAAGCTGGCATTAATGAGTTCTCCTTCTAACATTCTAACTTTAAATAAATTATTTATTATTTTATTACTACTTATTATAGGCAATCTCTGAGAAATAAAATGATGTTTCCTTCAAGCTATGTCAAAAATCAAACGGTGTATACTTCAAAAGCAAAGTTCGCTTCAGTTGAATGGGCAAGCAAGATTCAGCAGGCTCGTTTCACCAGTTTCCACAGGGTGAATTTTGCCTTCCTAGATTTTAGTAACACCAGCTGGCCAGCATCTTAGTAACAACACCGAGCAGAGTATCATTTTCTGATAAAAAACACATTCAAGCACAGTCGGAGGACCTGATAGAATGCTGTCACGGACCGGATACGGGTCATGGGCAGCAATTTGGTGATTCCTGTGCTACAGGCAAACTTGGAGTTGTAGATCAATGCCCATTTATTTTCCAAGCAGCAATAAATGGGGGGCCTCATGGAGAAATGCATGTAGCGAGAAAAGAAGCATTCGATTTTGAAAGCCGATTACCCAATACAAGTACCCTCTCTAACAGACAGCACGGGATATGTAAAGGTTGTCCCCGTATAATTTCGTACGTAGGAGAGTGCCTGTTCGAGAGGACACTGATCCTGAGCCATCGGCATGTGAAGTAGGGTGGCCACTTCCTTTCCTCGCAGCCTTTATCTCCCCCAGTGTTGCCACCAGGTGCCCATTCGCTGCTGGGTGAACAGTGAGCGAGTATTCAGTGAAGGCCTCGAGTCAGACTCGAACCATAGACCTTCCGCACAGGAAACATGAGCTCTAACCACTATGCTACCTCGCTCATCGCTCAACGGACAGTACAAGACTAATAAATCTGGGGCACCCTGCATTACATTAAACATCAACATATGGAATCCAGAAGGCAAATATACTAAAGAAACAGGCAAACTGACAAAAAGCAAGATACGGTGAATAGCAGCTTTGTCTGAAGCTGTATTCAGTGAATTAAGAAAAGAGGTTTCTGGCTTTATAGCAACAAGACCGGTCGCAAATCTTATTGATTGTATACTTCCGAAAAAGCCTATATACAAATAGATTGCTTCAAGGATAGCGTAGGAAATAATTCAAGTCTAAAAAAAGCAAATTTAACCTTCTTTCAATGCTGATTTCAACTTTACAGCAAAAGTAACGATGGTACCACAAGTCATGCTGCAATCAGGGCCCCTGCCTGCGTTTTGCTTGACTGTATTTTATTATCACCCTCTCATTGGTAGTCTTCAGATATCGTATTCGAAGGTCATATTCGTTAACTTTTCTATGAGTGCCCTCGGAATATTTGGAACTTCTTCTGAATCTCTCTTGTCAATTCTCACAGATTTGCATTTTGATGAAAAAACTAAGCAAAATGTGCTACTGAAAACAATAAACATAGCAGTTAGATGCAGTGACTATATCTTTTGCAGAAGAAACAAAAGTTGGACCAAATCCTGATTTACTTGACTTTTGAAGACATTGTTCCCTTAGCTTAAATACATTTTCGTAGTTGTTTTTTGTTCTTGTTTTCTTGTTTTACATATACAGCAGACTTGTCAATTATACACTGCCTCAATGTAGTGAGGTGTATCACTGTATACTTAAAATATATTATCATACTCATGAGGTTTCAAAAAGAAAAACATTCAAAAATGAACCACATATCAAAATCTCCTCTTTGCATTAATGATGTGTCGTTTAAAAACACCAGGTGTAATCCATACTCCTTGGGTGTTGGCACGTAGGTTGTAGAGAGCTACACTGTTTTTATTGAAAGCACCTTTCTCAATATGTGTACCGCTCCAAGTAAGGTGATCTTTTGTAACAATTCAAGGTGTAGTGTACCAGGTAGTTGTTTAATCCACTTTTGATTAATCTTTCTGATATTAAAATGTCATACAACTTTAGCAGTGATACTAATTTGGGACACTACTTAGCCTATTTACAACGTTAAATACAAAACAACCTATATATTACAATTGCATCATATGTTAAAGAAATTTCAATTATTCATAACAATGCTTGTAATGTACATTTTATATGTATTTCTAGTGTTCAAAATAAATCGAATTTATATCTTTTGAGCGATTTTCCTGAAATTATGTCCCTTTTATGTCCGATGCAGATCACTCTGACTGGGGCCATTCATGAAGGATATCCGTAACGAGAGGGAGGGGGTAATGGGAAAACGGATACCTTTATAAAATGACCTGTTTTTCCGATAGAAAGTCTGGACAGGGATTTTGAATGCCCTAATGGAGCTTGATTTAGCCTTGCTGTGATTTGCTTATTTGGAATAAAGTTAGAAAATACACTTAAAAGAACATCATTTAACAATTGCACCTTCAAATTAGGACATTCTATTTCAGAAAGTGCTTCCTGCCACCGTAACATTTCGATACTTTTCCTAATCGAAGTGACATCAGCTCGATCATAGAGCCAAATTCTTCGTTTGTAAGGGGGTGGTTGTCAATATATATTTTACCATAAATAATTTGATGGTGACATTATTCATGCAAAGAGCAAAAATAAATTTTCCAAGAATTAAGAACTAAAATTTTCCAGCTGGCTAATGAACCAGCTCCTGGGTATTGAGATGTATATCTGCCAACTGCAAAAGCATCAGCTCCAGGCGAGGGTAAGTGAGAAATACTAAAGATGGTTCATTTTTCCGTATTTTTAATGCACTCTACGATTTTTGAACATCAATAAAAATGATAACAATCATGAATTTCTAATATCCACAGGATGACCAATTCAGCATTAATATGCTGTTCTCACACTAGGTCCTGTGCTTCTAAATTATCTTAAAGTTAAAAAATACAAATGATAAGTCTAAATAGTAAATGGTTTGCAGTAAAAAACACAAATTCAAAGGAAAAATGCTCATGTTCAAAAAAGAGTGTTCAATGCAAACTGTACACAAAAACGCACGAAACATGACATCGTTAGTAAAGCTAACAATGCTTCTGAACTATCACAGCACGGACAAATGACCTACTAATTTATGGATTTCTTTGTTGTATGCACTCAATATGCATAGAAATAGGTAATAAATCTTTAATAATATATAATTCAAAAACTGAGCTCACAAATCAAAATAATGCTTTTGAGAATGGGAAATACGCAGGTTCCACGTTGTCTCCAGCTCCCTCTTCTATGCTCTAAGCAAATGCTATTGACGTCAACACTTAAAATCATTCCAAGAATGCAAATGGAAAAAGCGACTTGAAAATACAAATTTACACGTATTTTTTATAAGAAAACCAATATTTTGCCTGAAGCTCAATTTTCTTCACTTTTCCCGAGATTGAGCGTGAGATTTTCTTAAAATTTTCTTAACTTTTACTGAAATAAACTGGCTAAAATGGGTTACACCTTCTTTCTCTATTGTGTATGATCGAATCTGAACCCTATCTATAACATTTTGAATGTTGTAATGATGTAATATCGATTCTTGGCCAATAAAAACACTTAAGTTTGGAAATTGAGTCTTGTGATTGTCTTGAGATTATCTTAAGATTTTGGCTATTTGAGCCTCATTTTCTTATAAACTTTTTTCTTATGAAAGAAAACGTTTATTAAGTACTCGTGAAGGTTTCTCAATATAACAAAATCAAAGATCATATTACCATTTAGCACTTTATCTGCAGGATACGGGAAATTAAGCTGATAAATTTTAGCTTATATTCTCGCTTCATTGTTTAGTTTCAATCTGTCCTGGGTAGGAATTTTAAAGTTCTGAATAAAGGAAATTAGAAGATAATATGAACTTGCATTTAATACAGGACAAAGCGCTGTAAGCAATAGAAAAATGAACATTGTTGGTTTTCGCGTTGATCATGGAGCACTGAATACAATTCAATGAATGCAAAAACTTTAAGGCGTTGATTAATAAATATTTTTTGTAATTAATTGTAAGTAATTAAGTGGAGGGCACTTTAAAATATGCTTCATAGATGAAGAGTGACCCTCCTTAAACATATGAAGTCATTCAAATCAAATCAATTAATGATGATTGTGCAAAGAAGAGCAGGACCATAGTCAATGGTAAACAAATCTAGGAGTGCCTGGGATTGCTTCACGCCATAGCAGCAAATTGTTGCGTGTAGAAATAAGACAAATTCCAAGTCAGCCTACGATGCTTAGTCAAATTCATAACCCACCTTCTTCGACATTTCTCTATAGATTTTGAAAATAACAAACTAAGAATGAATCTATCACAGTCCATGCCCGGATACGCATGCGATCGCACGTGCGCGTCGGCACGCACGTGGAAATCCTCAGCACGAGCGAAAAATCACCCGTGCCAACATCACTATCAACCGTGCAATCGCAAATGCCAAATAGAAACTTCGTTGTCGCAACTGCAACACTAGTGACTGTCACCTTTTGCTGTCATAACTCTGCTTAATCCTGTTTTGTCCTAAATGAGATATTTGACATGCTTCAGTAACAAGAAACTCTGTATTTCGGATACACAAATATTGGATCGCACGTGCAATTCCAAATACGCAAAAGCAATCGTTCGTGCAAACGAGGGTGCATGTGCGAATTGACGCTCGTGCGCTAATTTCTTCCGGACATGGACTGCTATAAAAAGGCAAAAATAGTTGAAACGAATGCAGAGGAATACACGGTTTTTATTTTAATAGAAAATTGCTTTGGCGCAGTACTGAACTTTTATTAACTTTTTCACAATTTCAGTTTCAAAACTCTCCCAGCAAAAAGTTTGAGTTTCAATATTCAGCACATGCGCATTAGAAGAAAGTGAAAAGCTCCATGTACACCTAAAATCATCATAAATCTATTATCGTAAATAGCAAAAGTTAAAATGTTAAAGGAAAGCCAATATAACATTCATAACATTTTGTACACAAATAAATCGCCTTTCAAACACATACTATACACTTATAAACTTTCTTAGGTCTCAAAACTCCAGTACTGAACTCTCCTAGCTTCTTAAGTACTGGAGTACTAGTTAAAAACATTTTCTCATAATCAAAAAGCATGCATTTTTGCCTTTGAAATTTCCAAACACGGTAGATTCTTCTCCCATAAAGACAGATTCTTGTAGACTAGTCTGTGACTTAGATCACATATGATAATTAAAAAATTGCTGGTTGGCATATCTCTTTGAAATTGAAAGATTTTTGATGCTGATAACTCATAAACGAAAGACTTTTGTATTTTGTCAAGTTTTGTCTTTGAAAGACCGTACTTGAAATCAAACATTTATGATCTCAACGACTGTCTTTCAGAGAGAAAAATTTCGGCATTTGACAACCGCACACAGGGAAATCTTGCATTTCGACAAAATTCTTTGTCTTTGAAAGACAAAAATCTCCCTGCTGCACTGGGCTTATAGCCTAAACACGAGTCAATACCAAAACAAAGATAATTATTTCACCTGGTTTCGAACATCCTGTATATCTTCAGTTGCAATAACCTCCATCTCTAGGACATCTGTGCATGATCTGACAATACGCAAGAGTAATCAGAAGAAGAATTACAAGTGTGCTGAAAGCCATCAGGAAAAAGAGCTACACCGTGATAAATATTACTGCCATTTACTTGTAACATTAGTATCTACTTGATTTCAGTTGTAATAGCAACAAAATCTTGAAGCTAACAGTTGTAGATTTCAGCGTCTGCAAAATTCCCCTGCAGCTGAAGACCCATGGCACTGATCAAAATTTAAGACTACAGAAATAATGTAGTAAAAAACAGCTAGCAAAAAACAAATAGCAGTTTAAGAACTTTCTTTCAGCATTGTTTGCAACATTCGTTTCAAACTATGAACAGTTAAGTTTGTGAAATTAGGCACTGAAATGGGTGCAGATGCTGTTTCGAAAAGACGCAAAAAACTCCTTGCAATATTGTTGTCTCCATTAAGAATTGATAAATAATTATTGACAAACACAAAATTTCCTTTCCTAACATGTATAATAATATTCACTAGAGAACTCTTTGGCACCGACTAGAAGGGAGTATAAAAATGAGGGGGTTAGCAATTTTGCCAAAGAAACATAAATTGGGGAGTTGTTAATAGTTGGGGGTCAATGTTTGATAGAAATTATGGGGACCCAAACATTTACAAATCATTGCCACTTAACATTGTATAAGCATAAGATATATGGTCTGTATTGATTTCCTTAGTTGTAAATATTGATCTGTGATCACAAAGCCAATGTAATTTATATACTTATCCTTTTTAAAATGTTGACATCTTTAGGTTAGTAAAATCGGGGAGGGGGTTGTATTTTTCAAAACTGCTTAGTTTGAGTGGCCTTTAAAAATGGAAATGGGCGGTGAAATTTTCAAAAATCTGCAAATCGGGGGCGAGGGCCCCCTACTATTCGGTGCCAAAGACAAAGAACAAATAAAAGCGCACCTGATCATGCTTATAACCTGAGGTTGGGGTAAGTTATACGCTATTTGGCCATTGATGGTAAATAACTGATCATTTGCTGAGAGTTGGCCATCAGCTGGGCTTCCTGTAATGAAAAGGAGATGCTACAGTTGTAGATAAATGTAACTGCTAGCTATGGTCAGAGGCATAAGCAACAAAATGATCCTATAATTTTGATATTTTCTCATTGACTATACAAATGAATATATATAAAGAAAAGATGACAGCAATATAAACCAGATGGATAAACGTTCAATAACACAATTGCACGCTTATTTCATAAGAAGGTTTTTCACTCCAGTGCTCACACTTTCTTAACATTTTCATGATTACAGTATCAAAGCCTTCTTAAGACTTTCTTAGCAAAAATGTTTGAATTTCAATGCTTGCGCACGCATATTAGTGGAAAGTGATAAAGTACTGTAAACATTTGAAATGATGATCAATTTTAGTAAACAACAGAAGTTAAACAGTTAGAGGGCAGTTAACATAGCATATATAACATTTTGTAAATAGACAAATCAAATTTTAAGCATATACACTTAAAAACTTTCTAAGTCTCAAAGACCCGGTACTGAACTTTGTTAAATTTTTGAGCAGCTGAGTACTACTTCCTAATAAAACCACTTTCTTATAAAAAAACATGCATCACCTCTCCTTGAATGTCATAAAGAGGAAAAATCGTGTAGGTCTGTTGCATCGAAAAAAATTAAAGATAAACAGTAAGATCAAAAACTATGTTCCCAACCACCGTTAAAATGTCTAGGATATGTTCAGCAAAAAAACTTCAGTGCAGCTTTTCACAGTGCCACAACAATAAATCCTACCATCACACATGATGCATGCTGCTAAAAATCGCTACAACTCTAGTCAGATGCAAAGCAGGTGGCAAGGAAAGACGCAGATATCACCAAGTAGAATTCAAATGGTTCGCAAAATCAAGCTGTTCACACTTTAACGTGTATAACAAGCCCAAAAAAGCTCTAAAGTGGCAGCTCGACAAAGGTATTTTGCTCATATTTGTAGTCTGATTGCGCTGGATGCACATATAAAATATTCACTCTTGAAGAATTGCGTAATTGTATTGAAAGAATCACTTAAAACTCACATGAAGTTTTTCAGTGTACTAGGATACGGTCTATCACGGGTAATCACATATATTTCTAACTTCTAGCTATCAGCCTAGCAAATAAACGTACTACGACTAAATTTCACCCTTCCCTGCATGTAAAATACTTCCAGACTGTCAAAGTCTAAATCACCATACATGGCAATATAATTAAGACTGTTGCAGACACTTAATTTGGTTATGAAGTTTGAGATATTTGGTTGTCGCACTGTGCTACCTATAAGCCGATAAGTCACGATTAACTGGGAATCGAAATAATGGCTGCCAAAGACTCTCTGTAATAATCTTCTAAACAATGTGTACTCCAGTTTTCTTTGCTAAAGTCATCCAGCTAAGATCCAATCCAACAATCTCTTTGAGTATTCTATAAGTCTGTTCAGTCAGTCAAAAACAATGTGTGACATTGGATCAAATTGATAAACTTCACAGTTGATAAAACATGCTCGTCTTCCAGGATCTTCAAATAAACCAATATTAAGCAAGTACCGTAAAACCTCGAATAAACCCCCTCGAATAAACCCCCACCTAAACAATCAATTTTGCGAATAAGCCCCCCTCAATATTAAGCAAGTACTCAGCTTTATATCGAGAAAGGATGAGTAAAGCTTCACTAAAATATATGCCACTTTTCTCTGAATGGAATTGTGCATTTGGGGCCATTCACATATTATGCCACGCATGGGGAGTAGGGGGTCCTTGGTTTTAGTGACAAAGTGTGACAAGGGGTGGGTGGACTATTTTTGGAATTTGATGTCACATTTTTAAACAACTTGATATTTAGTACATCTGGCCTTAAAATAGCAAGTTTGGCCCTGTTTTAGAGCAAAATTTGATGCCACCTTGGCCTTTCTTTCAGTCATAGTCACTATTTTGTATGAAACATGATGCAGTGAAATCCTGTGATGTTCAATAAAAAAGATATAATAAACACATTGCTACAAATGTAAAACAATTATCCTATTGAAGCTCATATTGTAACACTAAACATTTGAGGGGGTGGGTTGGTGATTTTGAGTTTGTGACAAAGTGTGAGAGGGGAAGGGTGGGTGTCTAAAAATATTGAAACTATTGTGATATGTGAATGGTCCTTTACCTCCTACAACTGATCTGATGATAACAGGTTTTTCACTTCCAGCAACAAATCCAAAGCCTAGAAAATGAAGTAAAGCATGAATTCAGCCATGAACAACTGCAAAAATCCATAGCATTCAAGGCTACAAATGGTTCTCTGTCCCTCTTTATCATGTCTATGTGGTAAAGAGAGACAGAAAAGCCTGATGCAAAAGTCCTAGGCATATAGTAAAGGGTAATTAGAGATAGAGCAGATGACATTCATCTGCTAATGTTCTTCATTTCAACAGGCAATGCAAAAGTGTACTCCACCAGTAAATACTGCAGCAAAATTTCAACCCAAAGATAACACATACAAGAAAGTTCTAGAGCCTTTAATAAATCTGACATATTATTTTCACTAAAATGTATCTGCATTTATATCACAATGGAGCATTCAGCTGATTAAACAACACTACAAAATTACACTATTTATAAGGGGCAGTGGAATCAAATTAGAATGGGAAAGGGGGTAGCTCTCCATTGCTCCTGCTATGACATAACTATTCTGTTCAGAGAGGGGCATTATTGATAATAAATATATGAAATCATCTGTTTTACTAGTTCTTCTTAACAATCAAATAGAAATAATTAAGAAAAATGCAAATGCCTACCATCATGTGGATGCCGCTTAATAACCACTTTTCTTCTCTTTGCTTGCAATGCCTGCAGAAAGTTGCATTAGCTCATTACATGCTACTGTAAGTCATGTATGGTGAAGGAATTTTATATCAAGAACTTAAACTACCATATCACTTTAAGGAGGCTCAAGATAGACTTTTGGAGACTACTCCCATTTAGATTCGTAAAAAATAACCCAACTTCATTCCTTGATATTCCACTGAACACCAAATTTCTGCCATAGTATAACATTGTATTGTAATGTGAACACTTACTGAAGAGCTTGCAAATCTTGGGCAAAACAGAAAAAGTTAAGACAAATTTTCATCACATCCTATCACATGTAACTTCATCTGGATATATATTCGGCTAAGCTTTCAGCCACTATCCAACATTTTCATACTCTGATGAGTGTTGCACAAAAAAAGCTTTTAAGTATGTTCAAAGAATGTTGCCAGTTTTTCATGCTGTCGTCAAGTTCTGTAGTACTGACAGACTATTTACAAATTTTCAATAAATTAACATTCAAAGGGGAGCCTGAACCCCCTCAAACACTTTGACAGAATTTGCAAAGAGGATCTACCCTCTGAGCCCCCTAGGACTACATCCTTGATTAGAACTAATCTAAAATCACTATATGGTAGATTATATTTCTGCTATACTCTGGGAGTTCAATGATTTAAACATTTTCAGTAGCATAGAGTTGGAGAAGGAATATCTTATTACCATAGATGGATTTACCAGAGGGGGCATATGGGGTGTGATACCCTCTCCCCAACATGGCCATACCATTTGGTAACTTCTGCAACACTTTGTACCATTTGGTAAACTTCAAAACACTAATTGCTTTTTGCAGAAAAAGAATTATTGATTACTATACAAGGCTTGTGGTTTCTACTACAGAAAACAAATTTTTAAGATAACAACAATGAAAAAGGGCATGACTACATCATCCAGATATCTAAATGGTGTGAGGACCAATAGCTTTCATAATCCTACAACTCCCAATAATCATCTCTCAAATCCATTCTTACTCATAGGCCTTGTCATTTAGTGTGTATGATTGCACAAACACATGCTCACACACACTCAAATCAAGCTGCACATGTGATGGATTGAACTCACAAACAGTTTTTCTCAAACATTTACTGCTAACTTTAACTACCAATGTTGCAGGCTGGAAAGGCCTTGACTTTTATCTTTTCTGCATAATTCACAACCACAATCATCATTTACTACTGACTTTCAGGAACAGCACTTGGTCTGGTGATGAAGTACTTTACATTCCTTTGAAGATATATGCTTGTTAAATGCTATCTTCATTGCATATAGCAATGAAGATGGTTTTTTGCATTGTTTACTTATGTGATCTGCACATGCATATGTAAAATATATCTGAACAGTGCAATCATACATACAGAATCATTTGTGTGTGCTTATTACCATACACATGATATTTTGCTTATGACAAGGCCTGCTCATTACTCAATAACTATTGACAGAATATAATGCTGTGAATATGGTGAAAACATGTACAGAGCACATATGATCAGATGAAGTGGGTCAAAGAGTAGAAGTGAGCTAGGATGACAAATATCAAGTCTAGTATTGACTGGATCAATATCAGATTTCCACATGAGGGTTTTTTGGCAGGAGAAGAGGAGGGGGGTCAGAAAATGTTAAAAAGCAAGGTAAATCCAAAAATAGATGATTATGGTTTAGTTTATTAAATCCACTTACTGCAATGGCAAATTTTGGACATAATGAAATATTATAGAGCTGGAAGTACAAATAAGCTTTAGGAGTAAGTATGGGAATATTCAAAAAAGCCTTTAAGCTTCACCCTCTATTTGGTTGACCAAACAAAGATAGCACTGAAAAAAATAAAACACAAACCTGGTGCAGTGCCTCAAACTGCTTATTTTCATAATTTGGATGCTTGTAAGTAGTTGCTGCAGATTGATGACTGAAATAACAACACAGTACTAAATCAAGGATATCCATAGCAATATGTGAGGCATGGCTTGGTACGATAACTACAGAAGTAGGATTCATAATCTGAAATATGCAGGCAAGCAAAAAATATTTAAATCTAATTTTGACCATTGAATCAAAATTTTAGAATGCACAGTATAGGACAGGCATGTACCTGTAGGAGGAAAGGGACAATGCCCCCAAATGTCAAATTTTGAATACTTTTGCTCCCCCAACAGAATTATTAACATAGAGATTTACATTAGCAAATAAGGCTTTTTCCCCTCCCAAATAATCGTACAGGCAGTTTTGCCCCCTTGCATATCTCCAGTTACATGTTTGGTAAAACAATGTAACAATATAATCAGTGACATTTGAAATGAAATAAAAACTACAACAGGTGAGTGATTTTCATACATATTCACTCAATGACACATGACAAAGGTACACCTTCACCTGAAAGGTTATTTAATGTCTCACTACTGGCATCACTACAGTGGATATGCTACTTCATTTCAATTTTCTAGGCATATATAAATTCATACAGCCATTCAACAACATGCACTTGAAGTTTTGATAATATTGCTACATTATGTGGCAGTAAATTATTTTATTAATAAGAAATGACCCTTGTCTGCACACGGCTGTTTCCATGCATATTTACTGGGGTGTAGGACATACATTTTGCCACCTAAATGGGCATGGTTCCCAGCTTTCACTTGCAACATAGCACCAGGGATTGTCATGAGCAAAATACTCCCTGTGCTGTAATTACCACATGTGAATGACTTTCCCTATGTGATTGCACTGCTATGAAAACCTCTACATACACACACTCAAATCAATTTAAGAAACAAAGAAGAGAATTGCAAGGTGCAACAAAGATAAAATTGATCCAACAAATTTGTTCAAACTAGGAAACTACTGTAGTTTAAATGCAAAAGATAAAGGCAATTCTTCATCATCAGACTAAATGCTGCTCCTGAATGTAGGAAGTAAGTCCTTCCCTTTCCAAATGATGAAATCTGAATTTGAATACACCAGAAAGTGTTCAATAACACCTATTTGTGAGTTTGATCAATCATACATGCAATTTGATTTGCATGTGTGGGCGCGTGCGATCACACATACATAATGACTAGGCCTGTAGCACCAAAATCTTCCTGGGTTTCTAGAATGCCAAATATAGAAATAATTGGAAGCAGAAATGGGAAATTGGTGATTTGCAAAAGACTTTTTCTAAGGAGTGTGATACCTGCACACCCCATTGTAGAAATAGCCCCCATCTAAAATAGCATAAAGAGATAAGAACCCTAGCTTTCTAGCCTAATTCAAGTTTCTATCAACAAATGCCTGCAAGCACAATACACAAATGAAAGAAATGCTTGTGAGTGCATATGAACTTGAAAATCATAGAAATATGAGCCAGTAGAATTTATACTTACTTGATATAGTAAAGGAAATGCCTTTCATCAATAGCAACCTCCCATCCAAAGGGCAAGCCAAAACAGCACCTCCATGACTTAAATGGTGGGCACCAATTTGTTGCTTGTTTATCATTGCTGAGAGCAAAATCATACCCAATCACTTTGACAATTCATTGAAAAAGATAGATATATAATGGAAAGCTTTCTCCAGCACACAGCTACATTTAAACACCAAATAATAATAAAACTCTACTGCAATTTACAAGGAAAATCAGTTATCATTGCATCTACAAAGGTAGATGGTATTTCTATTTTCAATAGGCTCCAATAAAGAGGAAGTGGCCTTTGTACATCATCTGTGGAAGAATGCAGCTTTATAATCAAAAATAAAACCAGAACAACATGAGAGAGAGAGCCATGTTAATTTGACTAAACCAGCAGCCTGAAATCCTGGTTGATTGCTTATTAGGTAAATCCAAGGTTGACATGAGTCACATTTTTCAGATCCATTCTGGGATCCATTATATGTAGTGATGGATCTCTGAATATGAATAAACTTGTATAGAAAGAATGGAAATAAATAAACCAAAACTAACACAGGGAGTGCAATAATTAGAAAATGGGAGGGAAAAGGAGTAACTTTCAGAAGTCAAGGAAGGAGAGTCCCTAAGAATATTAAAGCTTTGTGTATATGATGATCAAGACTGTTGTTGGTACTATTCATGATGCTAAAATTATTGTGGGAAAGAGGGTGAACTGTGATAGAGGAATGATCATAACCCAAATAGCTTCACTACATCAAAACACTACATGCTTCTTTTGCTCATATACAGTGGGAAATGACATAAGATCTTATCAGTCTTTGAAATAGATATAAAATACCTTCATTAACTATAAAATTCTCCAATTATTGAATTCTATTACTAATTAAGAATAGCAAAGTATGTTAATCACTCTCTCATGGAACAAACACAATGAAATAAAGTGATACCTTTTACCCAAAACATAACTTGCCAGTTCTTTCAGGAAATGCAAAATATCCTTTGATAATTTAACTGCTAATTTGCGTTTTTAAGTGGAAGCGTGCCTATAGTATTGTGTCATCAAAAAACAACGAGATTTAATTATTTATAATGGCACTATCAGTTGTAGGATACGAAGGATTTCAGCTAAAATTGCTGTACATAGGTCTTTGTTTATCTCGTGGGAAAAAGTAAATTTGTATTGGATAGCTGAAGTAATGAAATCGGTACCTTTGGGAAAATGCTTACATGCAATACAATAAAGAGATTACAAACAGATTCGAGAAGTACTCCCACTGTTTCCGTTGAGAAATCACAAATGAGCAAATATTCAGGTCATGAACTTTATCTCAAAGTCAGTTGCTGAATAAGTTCAAAGATAAATAAAACTATAGAGTCTTCCAGTTGAATTTATTACCAGAAGCTAGTTACAAGTAAAAATCCTGAAACTTCTATGAAAGTTAAACAGGTTTTAACTCTTAGAGAAGGAAGGCACAGGTTCATATATGTTGTACGCACTCAAATGCTCAATATGAGATGCAATAAAAATTGAATAAATACTGTTCTACAAAGTTTGTAAGGTTCCACTGGCATTACTCTTCGATGCGTGACATTTCCAACACCAAAACAAATACATCAGGAAATTCACAAACGAGGAAGGAAGCGCAAGCTTACCACAAAAAGGGCCTAATAAGTTAGCATACTAGTCCAGCTCCAGTCTTCGTAGCTATTTCTCATCAATAGAATGCATGTAAACAAGTACGAACTTCTGAGATTCAACGCTATTGACAAGTACAAACGTTATAGGACAGACTTACTCGATGTAATATAATCGACCTTTGTCGTCAGCTAAAGCAACTTCCCATTCAGGTGGTAGGTCTATGCCTCCACTAGATGTTGAACCAATCGTATCCAGAGAAGCAATGCTGCCTTCATCCGAAATATTATCAAGATCTCCAGATACTCTTGTCTCCATGTCAAGGGCATTTTTGCTTTTCATTTCCTTTCCGTGTCTTATCCATACCAAACATCGTTTGTTAACCTCTTTCAGTGTTGTATTCTATACTCATTCCTAATGCATAACACGGCCTTCGCAGGGGACTAAATACACTCCTTGCGCAGTACTCGCTTCCACAAAGTAAGCCCCTCACACATCCTGTGAATACGAAAGTGCTCACTGACAGTACATTCAGCAATCCATGGCAAGAGCGGGTTTAATATCCGTTTCTTACAGCTATTCTATACAGTCAATATAGGAGGCTCTAACATAATGAAATGTGTACTGTGGCTTAAGAAGTTAAATTCATACTCAAAAAACTCGATTTGATATTTACTCGTGTTGGTGAACACCAACGGTTCTTTTTCTCTGTTGTACCAATATGGAACAGTCTCCCACAAAATGTAATTGAACAAACAAAGTCAAATGTATGTTTTGTTTTATGCAGAACACATATCTCAGCGAAATAACGCTGTGCTATGCTATTTGAATCGACCACTGAGTCATTAAATGTAAAATATGATGATGATGATGATGATGATGATGATGATGATGATGATGATGATGATGATGATGATGATGATGATGATGATGATGATGATGACGCCGAAAGGCAGGAGATTTTAGGGGCGTCGAAACGACTGTCAAAGTGGGGGGCCTGGTCACTAAGGTCGGGGTTGGGTCGGGGATAAGCTCAGGTAAAAATTGGGAAGCACGCTATTTTATGACAAAAATGGGGGGCCCAGTGCTTCTCCTAGCGCCCCTCCGGTTTCGACGCCCCTGGATTATCTGGCAGTACTAGCCTGCAGTAACATTCTCTATTGGAAGAATTCATTTAAGACGTAGCTAGTGTCTGCTCTTACAAAAATACAAATAGAGGCGTTGAGCCTTCAGAATTTTTCGCTAGGCTACCAAGTCAACAAACAACACGCAAGGGCATAGATAAGGGAAATTTTTGGAGGCGTGGCAACCCCAATTTGCTGACCAAGAAGACCTCCTTCAAACCAAATTTTCCGACAGAGAAGGCTTTCCTCGCGACCAACGTCGACCAGCACTAATGGTGTACTGTAAATTTTCCGACAAGCTAAATATCTACTGAAAATTTGCCGACAAGCCAGATGTTTGGGGGTGTGATCCCCATGCACTCTCTATGGCCACGCCCCTGACAACACGTTACCCTACGTAACGGAATAAAGAAAAGGCGCTTGACAAGTACACCGCACGCCGAAACGATTGTGAAGCAAGAAGGTCAAAGGGAGAGCGAACCAAAGGCGAACAAAGCAAGCAGAGACATTGGAGGCACTAGAAGTACTTCTTTGGGACATTTTTCGTCGTCATCACTTATCAGGACGATAATCAATTTTCTTAACTTTTTCCAAAATTAAGCCTGATGTTTTCTTAAACTTTTCTTAACTTTTATTGAAATGAGCTGGGTAAAATTGGATACACTTTCTTCGTTAGTCGTGTATACTCAAATTTGAATTGCATCTTCATCATTTTGAATGCAATAGTAATGTAATTTCGATTTTTGGCCAATAAAAACACTTAATTTTGGGAATTGAGCCTTGTGATTTTCTTAAGATTTTGGCCATTAGAACCTCATTTTCTTATAAATTTTTTCTTACAAAAAACGTATATTTAAGGTTTCCTTCGCTGACTTTACTGACCAACCTTTCAGTTACTTAGAAATCTTAATCTGTTTTTGGTACCTTAGATATGACGAGCTTTCCAGAAAATTTATAATGTAAATCAACCCCTGGACAACAGTCTTAGCATTGTCTCAGAAAGCCAATGGTTTGCACGTATTAATGCTGGGGATCGATAGAACTGGATTTCATCAAACATTTTCCTTTGGCAATTTGTAAGATTAAAAAAATTCAATGTCCACAGTTGTCTGGCCAGTTTCTGAATTGCAAGGAAGGGCAATAAGTAAAGGCCATACACAACAATTAATATATTGGCACAGTCTAAGCTATTACAGTTATTGATATACAGTTTACTGCATGCCCACAAAGGCTTTGTCTTTCTTTGCAAAAGCGATCTGCATATTAGACATGAAAAAACATGAACGATCATTGATCCCCCACGCCAGACAATATCGTCTTGAAATTTCAGCGTGCACGAACGAGTCCTACTTTTTTTGGTAGGACAACTAATATCTTGCTGACTCCAACAGTTAGCTGAATGAAGTAAAGCGTACCTCAACAGATAACAAAGACCACAAAGTACTATCTCCAAATCGTAAAGGGCAGTGGTGTTGTGGCCAAGTGGTAAGTCGGAGATTTTACGGTGGATCCCTTCAAGTTGCCCATAAAGTTCTACTTCGCTTATCTTGTGCGTAGTTTTTCAGAAAGGCTTCATTATCTCATTATTGGCTTTTATATTTTCTCTTCTGGCTTGCTATTGTACTGCTAGGTTGATAAAAGTGGTGCCACTCAATGAATGGGTCCCTGTATCATAAGATCTTTCCGACACTATTCTTGAAGCCACAACCCCCATGGCAAAGTGTCCCATGAGATTAGTGAGGTAAAGGTAGTACCGTATACTTTCGTACGTAGGGGAGTGCCTGCTAAAGAGGACACTGATCCTGAGCCATCGGCATGAGGAGGGTGGCCAGTTCCTCTCCTCGTCGCCTTTGTCTGGCCAGTGTTGCCACCAGGTACTCATTTGCTACTAGGTGAACAGTGTGCGAGCATTCAGTCAGGGCATATGCATGCGCTCTAACCACTATTCTACCTCGCCCATATGAAATTAGTACTCCTCTTTCTAATTCTTTGCAATTCGATTCCTCCATAGATCGTCAATTGTTTCAGCTTCAGTCCTTCGATCAATGTACCTATTTAATTCTGTACACTCTTCCTTTTATAAGAATAAATTGTTGATATTCAAGAATAATTTAAGAATAATGCGAGGCTCAAGCTTCATCAAGACATAAGAATTTTCTTGCATCACATTTATAATGCTGCTTTCAGGTGTTCTTTTGCATTATCGATACAAAATATAAACTCTTGCTTAGTTTTATGATGTAATAAAACATCAACAAAGATTGGACTATATTCCTCAAATTTTTAGGCGAAATTACACATTTTCTATTTGAGAACAATTCAATAGTAATTCTAGGTTCAAAGTAAGGAAAAGTTAAGAATATCGAGTCTCGACAAAAAGCTAGGTATTCTTACAAAAGATAATGTATATCCAAAGAGAACGTTGAGGGTCTGTTAAAGGGGTAACTGTTACTATCACTTGGAAAATACACCATATAATGTCATTTCTCATAAAACGAAGCTTATCTAGAGGCCAAGAAATCTAACAGCGCATTCTATAACTTGAGCGATTGCTGCAATTCACTTCAGTGGACTATTTGTCCATATTTTGGTTTTGCAAATTCTTAAAAGTAACTGTAACATAAAATGATACTGCGGTTACATCAGAAAAGGGGGTGATAGGCACACTATTTTATCCAAAACAGCAATAGATAAAGCGATATGAATTGAACTATAAGGAAGTACGCCGCTTGGCACATAGGTTTCTGGTCATGTGCCCAAAGTACCTTTCCACATTTGCTCCCTATGCCCTACAGTATTCCCGGCAATGCTGAACAAGGGAGGTCCTAGTTGCAACCGGTGCAACGTCATAAATACTGGTGTTGCAAATATGGCAAAGCAACGAACAAACCAGAAAGCCGCATGCGAACTATGTGCTCTTGATCAATAAGTTTGTAATCTGTTCACATTTACTTTAGCTCAATGAAAATTTGAGCATTACCATAAGCAAGTTTGACAAGCACTGAGGATTTAGGTCAAGCAGCAAGGGTTGGATCTCGATCACATCGACAATAAATCAGCACTTAATGATAATATAGTCAAATACATTTAAATATGAAAGCATCTATAAAGTATAAAATACGAAACTTACTCTCAAATGCAAAGCTCTGACTTTCTCGTCACATTGTGTATATAGAGAACAGTCGCCCTCTTGCCAAACTTCTAGATTACATTCGTTGTTTTGGCAGCCTATCCCTGCACAAGTACGCCATATTTTTCATACTTCGCAAGGATAAGCCTTTCTTTTTTCAAGAACTATCCATATTGGCTACTTTTGACCCGTAATAAATCCAACCAGTTGAGACATTGAAATTTTTGATCAAGAGCATATAGTTCACATGCAGCTTTCTGGTTGCTTTCTTCCCAAAATACGAGCGCATGCGCAAATCAGCACATAGTGCGGAACTTTGAGCTCTTGTATTACGCTTGAAGTACAATAAAAAACAGTCAACTTACTCTATAGCTAACAATTATAAAGTTCGTTATGAACCATGTAGAAACCAAAATACTATATGACAAAACCTGAGAGATAATTGACAAAAAACCAGGGGGGAATCCAGAGCTGGATTTTGGGGGAGGCCACGGCCCCATGGTCCCTCCCTAGATCTCCCCTGCAAGTTAAACAGGTTTGGGGGACTGCCACTTTTTCAAGTGAAGACCGGTATGTTCCCTGAGCCTCCTGGGCGTCATAACTGGACAGCAATAATTTGCAATAATCCTGTGGCTCACTCTCATTAACATGATGATTGCCAAAATTCGAGGAGGGGTGAACCATACATTATGTAATGCTGTCATGTACAATCTACAGCTGAATGAAGTGCGTTAGATCTCATTTCTCCACTTCCTAAAATAGTTGTCCAATTGAACTTTTTCTAAATGTCTCTCTTATTCATCCTTCTAGTTCTGTGGAGGTGAATTGATATATAAAAATCCGTGGAATGCATATTTTTGAGTATATTATTGTCGTCTCTGAACTATGTTGTTAGTGGTTAACTGTTCTCATATTTGCATTTACAATTAGGTTATTTGCATTGTCACATGCATCAACCAACTAAATAGCACTTCATTGTCGCCATTAGAAACAGGTACCCAATGAAACCCCGATGAATAATCTCTCTACGAATTCAGCCACCAGTCTCAATGCTATAGACCAAGGGAAAGAGAGGTTTGTATTGCAAATGATAACCAGCAGTGCTTAGGTCTATAGTGTCTAGAGATTGAAGTGAATGCTGATTGTAATTAGCATTGCTGGTGGATTCCTCTGGGAATAGAATTCAGTAGGGGATATTGCACCCGTGTGCAAAAGTATTTTTATAATTTGCGAGAAAATTGCTTGGAAACCACGACGATAACGCATATGTGAAACGTTGTAGTTTCCTTTTCCCTGCACCTTTCTTCTCCATGACAACTGTATTTGGGTCCACGCTGCTCCGCTTAAGAACTTAACCATTTTTGTAGATACCTGTAAACCGCTCACACTGCTCGGGGTTGCAAAATTTGAGTCCTAGAAGTCTATAGTCCAGCTTACATGATCATTACATTACCATATTTCTTGTTAAGCGAAAGTTTTTCTCGGCATTAAAGCTGAAACTTTCTTAGATTTTTCACGATTCCAGTATCATTTTTTTAACTGCAATCTTAGCAAGCATTCTTGACTTGCAATGTTTTCAATAAAAAAAAAAGTTTGATGTACACTTGAAGCAATGATAAATCTTAGTAAATAACAGAACATAACATTTTGTGCATAGATAAATCGAATTTTCAAAGCACATATACATGTAAAACTTTCTAAAATTTCTTAACCTTGTGGGCAGTTGAGCACTAAAAAGGTAAAGGTAGTAACGTATACTTTTGTACGTATGGGAGTGCTTGTTAGAGAGGGCACTTATCCTGAGCCAACGGCATATGAGGTAGCGTGGTCAGTTCGCTTCCTCGCCGCCGTTATCTCCCCAGTGTTGCCATCAGGTACCAATTTGGTGCTGGGTGACAGTGAGCGAGTATTCAGTCAAGGCCTCGAGTCGATCTCGAACCGTAGAACTTCTGCACAGGAAGCATGCACTCTAACCGCAATGCCACATTGCCCAGAGTCGAGCACTAAATTCCTGTAAAACACATTCCTTATAAAAATTCATATATTTCGATAGGTGTACCAAGGTTAACTCCTCACCCTGAGCGCTCTTCTATGGCTTCGCGTTACGCAATGGCATCACATAGTGGTCACCAAGTGCTCACAGTTTTAAACCCTTGCGTATAATATATAGAATCCCTTTCGCATGCTTGATATTCACCTGTACTGTGACCTGGTAATGAGCAGTTTTTTCA
This sequence comes from Cassiopea andromeda, assembly GCA_018155075.1. NCBI lineage: Eukaryota > Metazoa > Cnidaria > Scyphozoa > Rhizostomeae > Cassiopeidae > Cassiopea > Cassiopea andromeda. The sequence goes on along the minus strand of WIPJ01010101.1, from coordinate 85,470 downwards.
AACTAAAAATTAAGTTGCTTTGTCTACAAGGTGATTTAATCCCTTAATATTTAAGAGCTATTGGTAAATGTACAAAAGTCAATCCTCTGAATCAGTGTTTTTTAGATTTTCCCAACATGGAACTTCAAGGTTTTCAAATATTTGTCAACATTTGACATTCGGACTTGAAATTTTCGGACATCTTGTCATTCCACCTTAAAAATATGTGACCAAAATCTTAGGAGCTCTTAAAGAAGCAATGTTCCAAAATTACCGTTTTTGCGTATTTGATCCTGGAAATCCTCAGATGCTCATTTCGGTTAATTTTGTGAGTTGAGGATAATCGTAAGTACAATAATTTCCGAAATTCAATTCCAGGAGCACCTTAAAATGAAATATTCCTTCAGAAATTTAGGTCAAGGCTCAAAGTAATTCAAGCTTGATTAGTTGATTTGCTCCTTTTTAAAATGAAATTTTGACTGGTATATGAATATAATAACTCTTAGTTTGATAGGAATTTATAGAGCAAATAATTCGGAGCATCACAGGAAGAATTATTCCAAAGTAAAATTTATGATGATATAGCAGTCACTTGCAGAATATGAACGTAGGGTAAGCGCAGTTATACAACTTGAAAAATATCGTTAACACAAGAACTGAAGGGCTATTAACATGAAAAATCTCAAGCTTGTAGCAAAGAGCAATACAGGAATAAAAACATCCACTCATGTAAACAAAAAGACTGACTACAGTTTGGTTTTAAAAAGTCCTTGATTTTCAGAGAAAAATTCAAAGTTTTTTCTTATATTTCCAGATTTATAGTGAAATTTTCACTTATTTATCTGAGAAATAAATCTGGCATTTAATTCAAGAGTCTACCGACCAGAGAAAACATTCTGCCCGGAGAAAACATTCCGCCTTGAGAAAACATTCCGCGTTGAATAATATCTACATGTACTTTGAAAATTGGAATATTTCTTCTGCAAATGCTCTTTTAATATGGATTATCCGGCAGATTTATTTGCTTCATTTTGAAAACAATGATAAATGGGATTGAACCTCAAAATACTGGCTCATTTTTTGATATTTGTGCTGACATCATAAACATCACAAAACTTTAGCAAACATCACAAAACTTTTGTGGGATATTCTATTCCTCAAAGGCTCCAAGAATCACTGTAGCCTTTTTATTACAATAATACAAAGAATTACGAGGATAACACACAAATTTTGGTAAGCAGAAATGAAGGTAACAGCCTCTATGTTTGATTTACAGAAAGGCTTATTTTTACTTGCACTTGAAATATCTCTTCTTGTAATATCTATATCTTGAAATATCTCTTAATAATTTTATTTTGGAATCAACTGAAAGACAGTACCTCGCTACTCTTGTACAAATTTTCGAATCAGTAACTATCATAGATCTTGAGCAATGGACGTTGGTACGTTTCATTATTATTTCAGATGGAATAATTCCTCCTCAGAAGCTCCGAGCTTTAGGATATCATATAATGTGCTGGAATTACACTAAAAGCTCGGAACAAAAAAGTGGAATGCTTCATCCTTCATGTACAGATTAGCATAATTCTCTCTTTCGATTGGTTCTAAATTATTCTGAAACCTCTAACAACATACATTTCTGTAAAGGGGGGCTATGATGTCTCTCCTGCTGGCTAGCGGAAGTAAATTGTAGCTACACACCACATTGGGAATGTCTTAACTATAAGTTATCGGCAATTGGCAATTGTTTTTGTCAAGCTGACACTATACAGAAAAAGGTCTTTTATGGTCATTCGTAGGCATGTTTTGGATATCGTAGTTACGAGAGCAAAACATTACCTTAGACTAGAATCGTATTCGCTTTTGAGACATTTATTAACTTGACTAATCCTTAACTTTAAGATATTAGGAGATTCGTCGCCCTGCATACTAACAATATACATTAATGGGGAGGGAAAACCATTGCATTGAAATTATCAGTGAGTATTCACTCCATTTTTCCTACGCAACAAGTTGCCGACAGTTATAGCGCAATTATTATGAATGGTCCTATGTAAGCAACCTAGGCACCTTCTCTCAAAACTGCGCATTCTTCATGAATTACTCTATTCATCCAAACGGGTAGCCACTTTCAAGGCTGCATATCGTGTATTGCGGCATTGTCACCTGTTGCTAGGTGCAGGTGGCAATTCAGTTGAACGTCGATAGACCTGCTTCGAATTCGTTTGACAATCCTTGTTAACGTAAACAAATTTTCAATGTATGGAGAGGAAATGCGATCAATCCCTCGCCTCTGCTATTTGGATTCCATCAAAATACAACATGACTGAACATGGAATTATCATCATCCTTATTTTATTTCTTCTTCATTTCGGTAAGTAATGTTTTACGCTCTCCAACGGGTGCCCTATTCACTTGTAAACTTGAACAGGAAAGATTGAGTTGTTTGTACTGGAGATTCTCTGCAAAATGTCCTCTACCTACGGATATTCTACCAATAATACAAGTTTGTTATGAAGTGTTTTAGATAACAGCAAACTTACGCTATTGTACGCATATGATATTTTGACTTGTGATAAAATCTATAAGAACTGTATGATTGTTGATATTCGCAAAGCTCCTTCAAGTAAAAATTCTAGGCTATCTAGTCGTTTCGTTCTATGACTCTCACCTCAAAGAAACAGTAAGGCTGGTCTAAATTTATAGAGATCAGACATAGAAATGTACAATGATATTGCAAAATCTTTGATCCAACATTAAACGTATACTGTGACGTAATTTCTGGCATCAACGTAATGTCATAATTATTGCAAATGCGTTTAGGATTCCTTTAATAGCATCATCAAATGAGTTTTAAAAAACTCATCCATTTTGTAATCCTAAGCAAAGTTGTACGTACTTCTAACTTTGCTCAGCACAATCAAAATTCTTAACAGCTAAACAGGTAAAGCTAACCTCTAATACCGTTTGTTTTTCAACTAATTGAGCAGAATCGCTCGCTGTAATTACGGCAATAGAACTGTTATAGTATGCCAAAAGGCAATACTTCAAGACAGCTTAAATAACGGACTAATTGCCTGGCCATGCTCTTTAATGTTGTAGTCATATCGAGCTTTTCCTTTTTAATTACGATTTGTTGTCATCTGTAACTTCTACCACTGCACTTATACACTAAATAACAGAGCAACAATGCCTGCCAAAAGTCTTGGAACACTTCCTGTTTTTTATGCTGTAGATGAACTACAAAATCCTCTCCCCCGTACAACAATGCTGTTTGAAGGTGATAGGAATAGCACAGGAGGGAGAAGTGGTGGTGTCTTTCCAAATAGCTAAGGATTTTCGGCTATCTATTCAACATTGTATGAAAGGGGAAGGGGGCTCACAAGTGTCATTTCTGCTGTGAAAATAGGACAGAGGTGGAAACTGTATGGGTGTTCCAAGGACTTTTGGCAGACATTGTCTTATTTTTAAATTAAAAGAGAGCAAGACAGTCGATCAATTAATGTCTACTTATACATCATAAGTTTCAAACTTAATGGGAGTAATTACTTCTACATAGCCTCTGAGAGGGTAATAAGTTTTTACGGATGTTTTTGCAGACAGCTAGGAAGGAACAACTTGGTATGGCCTATTTTGTCATCCACGTAAAAATATAGAATTCCAAAATCCACACTTGATGTTTTTAGGCTGTTCATGTACATCTAGAAAGTAACAAACTCTATGAAATTCTAACTTTGGGTTGTACTTTGCTGATAAAGACAAGAGTTAAACTTTCTAGCAAAGGTCAGCATAGCAGCTAACATTAAACATATAAGGATGACGAGAGCAAATGTCACTGCTTGAATACAACATACATGAAATAAAAAAGTCAAGACCCTTATATTAGAGGGTGAAATATTTGCTGATATGGATGTCAGCTTGAACTGGAGAAGTCTTCTTTTATTATGGTTTACTAAAAGTCTTTTTTACAATCTCTTCTCATGGTATGTGAAACTGTTCAGCAATTCTTCATGAATTCAAATTGAAAGAAATTATCATCATTTGAACATCACGAAATAAAAGAGATGTTTTCGCTATTAACTCAAAACGATTGCTATGATATTGCAAAGACTGATTCAATGCTCTTCTAAGTCCAATTGGAAGCAACACGAGAGTTTCTAAGTAATATGAAATTGTACTAGCATTTGTGAAATAATCTTGAGTTACTAACATCGATATGAGAAACTGTTGTTTTCATGCATTTCGCCAATCAAAATAGTTGAATTTCTACGCACAGTTTTATCAGCATTCTAATTTCGAAATCACATTTAAACTCACTGCTGACATTTTATTTTATTCCCAATCATAGTGATTATTTATGATTTACTTCAAAACATCAGCAGTGTCTCCACAATAACGCTACTATCACCGACTTCAAAAACTACACATTTCGAATGTTTTTGTTATTGTAAGCCCTGTGATACCTTCATTTCTATCGATAATTCCATTAACATGACCACAAAATAGTATTTCCTATTATTGCAAAATATGCAATGATATTATAATTTTGAAATTTATCACAAACACACACTCACGCATGCGCATGTACACACTCAACAGCGATGTAGAGTTGGGGGCTCGAGGGGCTCAGCCCCTTAATTATTTTTTCAATACTTTTAAGGAACTTATGCCTCCTAATTATTACTGAAACATTGAAAAAATGGTAAAACAGGGTGATGAAAAGGCCTCTACTGAAGAGATTCTTATCGTCTACAGGTTTTTTTTATAAGAAACCTAGCTCAAGGCCTAGTACTAAAAGTTTCCTAATTTTTGACCACATTTTAGTTCTAAAAGTTTCTTAAAAGTTTCTTAATTTAGCGAACTAAATTGCTGTGAAAGCGTACGCAGAACGTGAATGTAGCAAACTATTTGTCCTATAACAAACAAAGTGCGTCAGTGCGAGATTAATCTTAAAGCAATGTCATATTCACATTGTTTTGGTGTAGCTTTACGTTGAACCAGGTAACGATTTCAATGTGCTATTTGTCTAAAGTTTCTTAGTTTTTCTTTGTAGTTCTAAAAGTTTCTTAAATTTTAGGCTGTCTAATACTAGGTTGCTTATAAAGTGGTTTCTTATAAAAAAGCGTGCCTTCATGCTGCCATTTAACTTCCATTTGTACACACTCATGCTATAGCAAAAATAGTAGCAATAGCAACAACACAACAGCGACAACATCAAAAGCTATTCATCTCTAGTTAAGGCCCCAGGATAATTATACAGATTTACATCAACGATACTCATGCGCAACCTCTAACATGTAAATTGGAATCGTCGGACACAGGTTGCACAAGTCCTCCACATTTTTCATGTACCCAATCAAAGCACCCTTCGGCAGCTAAAGAGAGGTCTTCTTTTCCATACTGTATAGATCAGTAAGGTACTCAAGATGTCTATTGAATTTGTGCAATAGCAGATTTGCCATTTAGCAAGGGCCTAGTGGCCCGCCGGGACTCAGAAAATTTCCCGGTAGGTCGCTTAAAATTCTTGATGTGGTTCCCCGAGACTTTTCTTCTTTTTAAGCTCTTGTCATTTGCAACATCATAATTTAAAGACAAGGTAAGTGAAGTAAGGCTCCACACTTTCACATTGTGCCCCTAAAAACAGGATTTTCCCGGGGAATAAAATTTCCCACCGTGCTCCTACCATTTGGACTTATGATGTGAAATCAAATGAATTTTGAAGGCGATCATCAACAACTGTGCCACACCAACTTCTCAATTCTTCCTACCTCCTTGGGCCAGAAGTATATTAGCGAGGATCATAATACGGCCTAGAGGGTCGGAATACCCAAAAATTGAGTGTCTTTCTTAATTATTAGACCCGTAGAAGCAAGAAACTGACTAATTTCGTGCATAGGCCATTAGTATATTGGCACCCGTTCCTGTAGTATTGAAATCTTGTTATTCCGTTCAATCAGGTTCCAATTCTATTCGCCTACTTGATTGCGTTGGGTATATAACTGTTAAGCTTTCATTAAAGATATTCTACTATTAAATCGAAACAGATTAAATCCCAGCAGGTGCTTTTATAATCTTTTGAATCAAGTGTAAATATCTACGACTGAGGAGTGAGAATCTCCTATTTTGACTCAGCTCGGATTTCGGAGGCCATTTCTGTGTTGCTGCATAGACGCAATAGTTTTGAAGTCGAAAATCCAATCAAGATAATCCACCGCCTAAATCCAAACTCAATCGAAAATCCAACGCAATCGATATGACCCTCTGAAAATCTACATTATTTTATAGGCATGAATGCAAGGTTTCCTTCAGTATTAACTGTTGTCATGAAGAAAATTTTGTAATAATGAACAGTGTGCCATATCTGAATTGATTGTTTTTACATGACGCTTGAAACCTTGGTAACAGATAACATTAGTATGAAAGAAAGAACTAGTGATTTTAGTAATGCATTGAAGGGTTAAATGTCTTGCAAAAACATTGCATTGGTATATTGATTTAGGAAAGGATCAAGGTAATAATGAAAAGCTACTTTGCAGCTGAATCCGGATTGTACAAGACATTGAAGGCAGGGCCGACGGCGTGACCAATTAATGCATCAACCAGCATTACCCTCATATGTGGTATTGATTCAGACTTTGCATTGTGCAGTAGTTCAATAACTCAACGATAGTTGTCGGCAGTTACAGCAAGTTGTCTATGGTAGCCAATTGTTCTCATTCAAAAATAAACTTTTTCTTTATTCTGAATCATAACTTTAGTTTTTCTTTGAAAAACATAACATTTTTTCAGTTTAAAATCAAACTTTTATTTTCATTTCAAAAGCATAACTTTTATTTTCATATTAAAATTTGAAACTCTTTTGAAGTTTAAGTTTCTAAACTTATTTTTTATTTTGAAATCACAACTTTATTTAAATACATAACCTTTTCTTCCTTTTAAAAATCCAAGTTTTGTAAAGAAATGTAGATAGCAGTCCAGTCTTCTTATAGTATACCACAATGCTTTTGAACAAAGAAGCGACTGTCATCACATTTGTTTAATCAAGAGACCGTTAGGTTAGGCCTGGATCAAGCTTCGATCTTTTCATGTGCAGAACCTGATGCATAAGGTAAGCATTGTCGGACACTACGTTGGATTTGGTTAAGCGCATGAAAATAGTTAGATCGACCAAAATCAAGTGGCGGGATGGCCGGCGGGGTAATTCGTGCGAATGCCCCCGGGGGCGGCTGCATAAAGTGGACAAAATGTTAAATTATGAATCTGCAAACTTCACAATGTATGGGGATATTTGTTGTTGGATACTTTGTCACGTGTAGTACTCCTCCTCAATTAGTCGTATATCAAGCTTAGCATTCGCTTCAGAGTTTATAGTTCACAGTTCACAGTTTATAGTTAAGAGTTAGGAGTTTGAATTAAGAGTTTCAACATAGAACAAGATTTATGTAATCAATGTAAATATTGGGTTGATTCAATGGTATTATATATCCAACGAGAGACTTGCACTGATCCACAAGAGCATGAAGTTTACAAAGAACTGACATTAAAACTGTGGATTTATCAGAAGTTTGCAGCATTTTTCAATATCTCTGCCCCGATTTACGCTTTCTAGAATTCAGGGGCTGGTTTACTCACAACGTTCCAGGGTCAAAAAATTTAGCCAATCCGCTCCTGGTCTGAACCTGATAACCGACAGACGTACTGGGAAGTTCGGTTACGAAGCTGTATCTGTGGAGTATTTGTGATGGATAGCCGCTTATTTGATGCGAGTAAATCGTATAAAGCGATAAGGAATTGAAAATGCGATCCACATCTACTGTTTAAATGTTCTAGCGTCCGTTCTTTATTATTGAACTTCAATATGTATGTATCCTTGTATATCTGTCAGCTACTAGGTTTAGATGAAAGCTTATGAACCATGATGCTATGACGAGCACCACCTTTGTATCGTTGAGTGCTATGATGATCCACTTTTATTCAATTTCTGTTCACTTTGGCCTGAAGCTCGTCTCATAGCAATTGTTATGTCTTTGACATCTTGTTCTTCGGTCAACACGTGATAACAGCCGCCTCTTTGTTGAAAAACATTATGGTATAGCTACTATGAGAACACAGGGCTACCAGCAACTTCTTTTTTAAAAATCGAATTTCAAATTCCAATATGAAGGTAAAAGTTATGGCCTTTTGAAATGAAAATAAAAGTTGAGAAAATGATATGTTTTTTAAACAAAAAATAGAGTTATGATTTGAAAATAAGTTTAGAAACTTAAGTTTAAAAACAGTTTCAAATTTCAATATGAAATCATAAACTATGCGTTTGAAATGAAAATAAAAGTTGGAATTTTAACTGAAAGAATGTTATGTTTGTAATAAACAAAGTTATGATTTCAAAACAAGAAAATATTTAGAAACTTAAACTTGAAAAGGTAATTAGTGAATGAGAACAATAGGCCACCATGGTTGACAACCACGTTTTGTTCGAAGCTGATCTAAGGATAAGAGGATATTTTAAAAGAAAGCAATTAACAGTTGCTATCGCATTGTGGGATGTAAGAAGATTTTCATTGGATATCATCCTGTGTGAACAATAGTTTCGTATCTTCCAATTGAATAAAACAAAGCCTATTGGGCAATTGCACGCGCATGGTTATGCTTTCAATGTAAGAGCATCCGTTATGCTACCAATTCAAAGCTGCATACAAAATCAGCAAGCAGCTTTTTCTAACTCTAACTTCTATAAACTTTCTCTTGGTTCCTGTTATGCATATAATGATCATTTCATTAGGTTCACAATGAGATTACTAAATTCTTTTGCAAAGCAGCATTGAACCAGTTTTTTTACTGTATATTCTACCCAGGTTGAAGAATGTAAATAGAATAAATCTAATTGATTCAGTGAATGAATTGATGAAGGAATGAATGAAGGAATGGATGAATGAATGACTATAATTTTGCCATTGCTTAGCTCCCTCGAAAGAAGCTAGGAGACGGCTAGTCTACACGCGCCAAGGAGAGGGTGAGCCAGGCTTCCCTAGGGGCACATTGGAGAAATTTTCTATTAAAACAATCTATTCCTGAGGGTATGAAAATATTGATTCCGTAGGCATGTGTTAACATAGAAGTCACTTTTAGCTTTCAGATTCCATCGTAAATGACAATACTGTCGAAGCTCTTCTGGAGGAGGGCAGAAGGGGCAGTAGCCCCCAGTCCCCAATGTAAACATCAACTAACAAAATGTGATTCAAAACAGACAGCAAGAGAAAATTGCAAAATGCTATTGTCTCGTAGTTAACTAAAAGCTGCAGCAGAACCATGCAATTCATCTTTAGAATACGTAAGCATGTTCTCCATGCTCACTTTATATGATCGTGATAGTATTTTGAGAACATCTAGGCAGGTTGGGGTGTGAGTATGAGAAAAAGATTCTGATAGAGCTATAACGAGCATAGTTTCTTTGTACTTAACTCTCAGCATATTTAGCATTACTAAAGGACATACTCTACTGGTTTTTCATTACAGGTTCACCTCAGTCTACACCGGAAGAGGGTCGCCTTCTTGATAAGTTGCTAGAAAACACTTCAAGTGATATTCGTCCACTCCCAAAGCAGCTGAAAGGGCCTACAGTTGTAAACATAACCATTCGAATTATCCAACCATTGGAGATTGTAAGTTTAAGTTAATAAACTTTGAAGCTTTTAAGATTCATGAATAATTGATGCTATAACCGTTGTGGACGTCATTGGTAACGTAATATTTGGTGTCTGAATCTAAGAACAACTTCTGATTCAAACAGCTTAATTAACGTCCATGTTATCAACGTCAATTGGATTTTTCAGCTACAAAGTTTTAATCTTACAAAGTACTAAATGCATTTTCTATTAAGTTGCATCCAGAAAAGGATTCACTCTTTGAGTTGAATCTAAATCAAACGTCTATCATATCTAGCTCTGCCTCTATACACGGCACGACACTCTTCTACAGTGGTATAGAAGAAGGGGACGGGGGACACAGCCCCCCAACTCTGTGCATTTTTGCAATTAGGAGCATATCAAAATTATTATTCTGTTGTAAAAGACTATTTTAGATTTACAAAGCTGCCGAGAAGTTGTTAGTTAACAAGGTAGAAGGTATTAAACCATACGTTGTTTAGTGGACGACTATATCGTTTTCTTGTATAATTGCGTGGATTGACTTCAAATTTTCTTATAAAGACTTATACAAGAAAAGAGTCGCCTAGCTATCAATAGAGCCGCCTTGTCTATCGATTTACTTCTACACCACTGCTTTTCCAGTACACTAAAATCATTATCTTCATCTGTCCAGTGATGTGCCGAGACACCTTCCGTTGGGGGGCGTTCTGATCAATTGACCAACCATTGTTACTATATTGTTACTAAAAACACAAACGTCACTGAAAATATTGTGGCCAACCCTCTTGCTGCCTGGCTAACTTGTTAGACAAACTTCTTTGCAAATTTGAAAAATTGGGGGGGGCCACGCTCCCCAACGCCCCCATCGGCATATCCCTGCATCTGTCCACTAGTGCGATTATTGTCAGCTAAATGAACCGCATCAGTTCCAAGCCTAATCCTCAACCCAAAAGCTGGAATCCCACGATTGCCTTCTTTGCATCCTATCACTATACAACTATGAGTATCATAATCGTTTTTAACCGGAATCTTCATAATGGTCTTTCTTCTCTAGGACGAAAGGAATGAAATACTTTCACTGTTAACATGGACAACCATGGTAAGTCATATAGAAACAAGTCACATTTCTTCTTTTTGTGGAAGATAATCTCATAAGGGTAGCTTAAGGGCTAGGGGATGTAGCTAGGAAAGCACCCCCATTTCTCTCCATGCTGAAAGCTTGACTTTTCTTCTTGCTGAGAGAGAGCTTCTTTACCATGTGTCATCTTTACGTGACATGTTCATAGACTTTCACCTTCAGATCTTCACATTTCTCATTGCCACCAGTTATCAATAGTTAATGATGAAAGCCCGCTTCACCAAAGAGTGGTTATCGATTGACTTTCCGTCGTCGCAAGCGTAGCAACTACGTGATCATGGAAATGCGAAATCATGCAGTTAATAACCTTCATCACCTCAACCTTGTCTAACACAAAATTCAATATAGATAAGTACCGAGAGCTTTTTCCATGATTCATTTGCATAAGGTAAAGCAGTGGAAGCCAATTTGCTGTAGCACAAGGATCATCTTGTAAACTGGAAAAATAATGTTTGCAACGCCAAGCAAACAAACGAGCAAACAAAACTCCTGACGTGTACGCTGGTCATCTGTCGTTGTCGAGCCCAGAGTAGAAAACAAAGATGTACACACTCAGTTATCGTAACTTCTTTTCCTGATCTTTCATCTTAAATAACTAGCTACTTTTCTCGACCATGGTTCGGCGAGGTGACTTTACGTCCCTGCCATTGAACCTGAAGAACTCTCTCTCTCTGTTCTCCTTCTCCTCTCTCTCTAAAAGCTACATAGTTTTATAGCTCTACAGCAACAATAGGCTTATTTCACAATCGCGACTAATTACCGATACTCAATTGAACTTACACTAATTACCAACATTGATGTCCTTTAACAAAAGTAATGACTTGGTCCTTTATGCCATACGATGAATAATGATCAAGTTACATACGCGTCTACATTACCAGTTAACTACCGTGATTCTTTTGGCTAATTACTCCTGGAGCCTCCGACGTAACTAATAAACAATATAACACAATAGGCACTCCTCAACAACGTACCTCTAGCGGTGAGAGTCCTAACACAACAACATAATGCTACGTCCTAATGTAAAGATATAAGTACTTTTTCAAGCTACTAATACCAAACCTAATCGTCCGACGATAGCTAAATCTAAATACAATCATAAATCCCATATACCGAAAATCTAAACCTCAAAATAACAGTATTTCATATGATATCTATTTACCAGTTGACGTTGCTATGACAATGGTAGATAGTTCCATACACCTTCACAATTGATTCTCTTACACTTTCAAATTACCAGTATTACAATCTTTATAAGTGATCACACTGACACAGTGTACTTTTGGAACGACTTCCCTTGTTTGGTGTGGTGAAGACTTTACATCAGGACCAGGGATGCTTGCACAAGAAAAGGCCAGAGGAAAGATTTATCCAAAAGGCACCAGAGAAACGAATTCGACATCATACCACTTATTAATCTCTCTCCTGATCGTGAATCGTTCAAGAGCGCACGATGCAATTCTGAGCGAGAGGGGACAGTGTCGTAAAGTGGGCATCTTGAAAATGAGCCATCCCAAAATACCATCGTTACAGAAAAATAGGCTACTCCTGTTGTCAATAATTAATATTCTTTCCAAAGATTTCAGCAATGTCCCTGGGTGTGGGGCTGGATGGATTATGGCAATACTTGTATAGCATACAGAAGTTTCAAGGGACACTCTTGTGCCCAGTGTCTAATCAAAGGGCCCATCATGTTTGGACACATAGGAGAATTCTTAATTTTAGAGCTCCTAGATGGCTAGAAATTTGTTTTGAATAGAGTAAAAAAGGAATACCAAAATGTCTTTTCTCAAGAATGCAAATCTTGCCCCCTCACCCCAGCTGCCTGAAGGTAGGTTGGCGGTCGCTACCACTACCTCCGTACTGCAGGCGTCTTTGATAAGGCCTGCCCAAAGCACGAATTCCCTGCCTTCTGGTGTAGTACATACTGAACTTAAAGTTTATAGAGCAAGATTTTGTTTTGGTGTGTAAAAAAGACCTTCAATCTATGACTTAAATTTGAAGATGGCTCTCCTTGAAAAAGGATTAGACAACGTTGCCTTTAAATGAAATCTGGCTTTTTTAACGAAAAACCTTATGACACCAAGCATGTTTCGTAGCATGGCTTACACATTTCCCTAAATTTATCCTCCATTCAATTGCATGCTTTAGGCCCATTTGGCAATGCTATGCCTTCAGTATTTTTATGTTCCATTATATTGCATTTGCAAGGTGCATGTTTTGGTTAGTCTTCAGTACATTAGTTTCTTATATACCAATATGAATAAAGCAAAAACCGGCAAAAAAGAGCCTACGATCAGGGGCATAGTCAAAAGAGGCACCACCACTCCAATATTTAGCTTTTCGGAACACTTGCTGAATATTAATAGTGCCAGTCAACGTTGTATTGCTGATAAAACTCGAGAAAAGTCCCATTTGTTGACAAATTTAGCCCCAACGAAGTCTGTTTGTCGACAAACTGGGACTGTGCACTCCATCAACAATTTTCCGTAGCTTCACCCATGCCTACAAATTTTAATTGAGCCTGTTCATGTTCTTATGCGTTGAGGTAATTCCAGTTATCAGGGTGCCGGTTCTTAGTACAGAGTCCAAAAGATGCCAGGGAAAATTATAGTTGACCAAAGTTAGCATTAGAAGACTATGTCAACATAGCCACCCAAAGTTTCATGATTAAAGACGTGTGAGCTTGAATATCGTAAAGTGTATGTACCATATTTGGAGCATCCATACAAAGGGTTGACTATCAAACAAGCTTAGTCTATTTAGAAAAAGTGAACCATTCATACGAACCTGGCTAGAATATCAAGCTGAAAGGCTCTAATTAGTTGAAATCAAAATATACAAGTGGCGGAACATTTGGGAAAGTAAATGGGAATATAAATTTTACCGCAGCTTGAAAAAGCGGCAACATTCTTTTGACATACGTAAAAGCTTTTTTCGTCCAACACTCATCAGAGTATGAAAACGTCGGACAGTGACCTAAAGGTTAAACGAAATATATATCCAGATGCAGGTAATGTGATTAATTCTCGAGTACAAGTGTTTTCATGAGAACAAATATACAAAAATATTGAGGCTCAAGCAAAAAGTAGATTTTCTTGTATAAAAATGTTGTATTTGGCCATTGATGTCAGGTGGAACCTAGAGTGTACTTGGCTCGCCCTTGACCCTGCAATATCTGCTACTAAAATATACACTTTCAGGCCAAAGAGCTTGGGGGCTGTAGCCACCCTAGGATTTTATCGAGCCCCCCGTCGATACCTAAATGAGCCCCCCGTCGATACCTAAATTTCTATGACTGTCAGCACTTTCATAATATCCATGAAACTTTTTTAATTTTTTAGCCAATACGATAGGTACTGTCTGTTAAGTTAATTGACACCGCTAACTGTCGGCAAGCAATTTTTTTCTGGCGCCACCACTGTTTCAGGCTGTATGTTCTTCTAACTTGAAGGGTTTTATGTGCAGGCTTTTACTGTAGTGCATAGTGATATGAAAGGGGAGCAATAGACGAGGGATTTGTTAGAAAGGGTTATCATTTGTGTATCTCCCCCCCCCCACATTACCCTCCAGCTCAATGCTTGATCGATGTGGAGACAAGATTGTATCAACGTAAAACTTTTTGAGCAGAAGTGCGAAGTTATCACTCTGATATTTCTTGTTATTCTAAACTAAATTGAATGTTATTGAAGTGTCTTTGAGTCATAATCAGAAGCTTGAATATGCTCATTAAAAATTCTATAACAATGTTTAGAGTTATTGAAAAGCGACGATTGCGCATTGAGCTGAAGGTAAAGAATCCATTATTTCCACACAAAAAAGATTTTCATGGTTGAAAATCTACATTGTCGATGAATATTAAGTTAACAGACTGATATTTGAAATGAGAGAGCTTTCCTTATTGCACCAATTACTAGTTGATCATGGTCGGAATGAGATTGCTAATCTCTAGGAAAACTACGTTTTAAAGCTAATTGGAAGGTATGAGTGAAGTCTCGCTTTCAATAACCAAACCAAGATGCAACTGAGACTTTCTTTGACACTAGTCAGGCCCGTAGCCATGGGGTGGCATGGGGTGGCAAATGCAACCCTTGGGCAAAAAGATACCAGCTTTTTGCCACCACTGGGAATTTTCTTGGAATTCTTTATTGTTGCTTCATCTTTTGTTAGAGCACTAGTTTTGTATTTTGTTTCTTAATTACAGGATGCTGTGTAGTGTGTCATTCATTTCTGTTGATTCCTGTTCTTTGTAGTCAGCCACTGTTCATGTCGTTCTATCACTATCGCTTTTGTCATCATCTCTGTGTTTAAGGTAATTTCTATTGTGAGTTTGTTGCTTATGTGATATCAGTATCTGTACCTATTTGTTGAGTCAGTCGTGTTGCAGTTGCCGTGCAAAGTAGTCGTGTAAGTCGCCGTGAGTTTATAGTTGTCGTTACCGTATCATTGGACGGATTTGAACATTTCGAACTGGAACAGTTATATGTATAAATAAATTTACCCTTAGTTGTTATTAATGTGCGTGTTGTTGTTCATTGTTATTTTGATGTTCCATATTGATTTGACTTAACTGTAAAGCTACGAATTGTTTTACACTTTGTAGCTAAAGAGAGATCTCCTGAAATCTTGGTTGAGCTCATCCTTGGTCTTTGTGACAAACTAGAAAGTTAAGCCTTCTCCTGTATACACATTATCCATTTGATTTTGATAGGAGAAAGTATGAAATAAGCTCTCAAAATTTGTACCACGTGATTCCTCTATGACATTTTACCACCCCTGAAACATAGGCCTAGCTACGGGCTTGACACTAGTTGATTAATTAACTTTTAAAAAAGTTCTTATTCTTGTCTATAAAATGGGTGACTGGATCAATCAAGGATTGCTGGTTGTAGCTAAAAGCATAATTTGAACGCAAACCTCAGCATTGGCCAATTATAATTACAGATACAAAAGACTATTCATGAAAAATGCTTGAAATAACCTGCAAACTGAGGACATTCAGGTGTCCATAGAAAAGAACCACCAAAGTGGGGACACGTGTCCCCCTTCTTTTCAAAGAATCAAGCAAAGTGCCCCTTTTTATGTAGCTTGGTTGCCCTCCGTTAAAACTTTGAAGATCCAAAAACAAATAGAAAATTCAGTTTCCGGCAAAATCTCAAGATCTAAGTTTCAAAACCTCCCGGAGGAGCATGCCCCAGGCCCCCTAGCTGATTTACATTTAGGGAATGCCGCAACATTAAACCTTATTCATCATGCAAAATGTTTTGTCGTTTCATTAAGTGTTTTACTCCCAGACAAACCGCTCAATCTCACTTCCAGAAACCTTGCTTAGGTGCCCCTCAATCCATGTGTCCCCACTTTTATATGCTTTCTACGTTCCTGTTCGCAACTACCTTATACAGCCTACCTTCTATAAAGAAGATTCTGGCAGGATGCCAGGCCACAATGAAAATAAGTTAGCTAATACTTTCAAAAATGTGAGAATCTGATTAAGTAAGGGTCAGGGTAAATCGACTACCCGTTATGTTGAGTTAGAGAATAGTGTTGTATTACCATTCAACTATGGAACTCATTGCCACCCACTACTTTCCCTGAATCCTACAATTTTTCATCTTTTAAATCTAACATCAACAAACTTGATCTTGTCTCCCATTCTACTTAAACTTTCCCTCAATTTCTCAGTTTTTCCTTTGTCGGGGCATTGTTATAGGCCCTATGGCCTTCCCCCGACATTACTTACTTAAAAAAATACCCCTAGACGCCTTTTCTATATTATTCAATACCTGTAACCTATTTACCATTCTGTAGTAGTACTCGTGTAAACACAAACACATCTTTTGTTGCGTTATTCTTACAATAGTTTCGACTAATAGGCCATCATATGCATTGACAAGTGTTTTCTTCCAGAAATGGGAAGATTCGGCGTTTACCTGGGATGCTGCTGCACATAGCAACATAGACAATTTGCTGTTTCCTGCTGAGCATATATGGATTCCAGATATCATTCTTGATAACACGTGAGTTAAAAATTACTAGAATAAGGCCGAAATCTGCTATTGTAGTATTGTTATTATCATTGTCGCTGGATTTCAAAGCTGCCTTGATTCGCAATCCCATCCTCAAACCAGTTTCCCCGTTTCATAGAAAGTTGTCTTTAAATTTCTTTGCGAAGGACTCATGGGTTACTACCTACCTTTCAACACGGAGGGGTCCGTGTTCATATTTGAGGTCTGAGGTTCTGCATAGAAATTACATTTGGGGTCTGTGAATTACAGCTGAAGAAAAGCTCAATATTTTGGATCTGAGAATTACACCTAACAAACAGTTCAATGTTTTGCCTCCGAGAATTGAAAACAAACTTGCAAAAGAAACTCAAATTCCAAAGTTTTACTGCAATAAATATTATAATAAAGACATTATGTCGAAGGTTGTGAAATTCAACGAAGTTTCACGAAAATGATAATCCAAAATATGCAACAATATTTATGACCTCAGAACTTTAGACTCAATATTTGGGGCTCCTCAAAACTGTCACTCAATATTTGAGGGGCAAATACAAATTACTGACATGAACCCCGCATAGAAAAGTGGGGAGTACCCCCCTGAGGCAAAGGAATGACCTGCCAGCTGCATTTTTAGTACTATTTCAAAGTGACTGTTTGTTATCACTAGAGATAACTTAAATTAGTTCAAAATGAAATGATTTTGACGAATCATCAAAATCCAGAAGCATTGTTGGGTATTATAACATATTATTAACGTAAATTTTTCCCGTTCCGCTATAGGGCTATTCACACAGTACGTAAGCGCTGAGGGGGACTCAGTGAAAAGCGTAGGTTTGCGGACAAAGGGAGGAGGCTCCTGCCAATATTTACATATATAATACGACTGCGGCATTACGCCTAACCATATCAAGAGTAATGTAGATTTTTTGCAATAAGTCTTCAACATGCTTGACCTCATGAATGCATCTGAATCCGAAAATTTGGAATACAGATTTATAATTCATTGCATTAAACTAGACTAAACGACTTTTAATGTGCCTAGTTGGTGGTAGCTGCTGAAATCCTTGATGGCTCTAAACCCAAGTCTCTATTACAATAACTTCCAAATTTTTGATTTCTCCGACTGGAATTTGGAAAAAAATTTAATGGCAGTTTTTAATGACAATTTAAAATCCTATATTCCTTGATGGACAAAGAGAGTAATTAGAAAAATCTTTACCTTTTGATAGGCAAGAAATTTCAAGCGGATTCCATCTTGGACTTCCAGAAAAAGACGAGGACATGCCTTTTCTGGTATCAGCAACAGCCAATGGAACAATGTCGTTAGCATTTCCGCATATTTTCAAATCAATCTGCGAACTAAAAATCAGCGAATATCCGTTTGACACACAAAGTTGTCCTTTAACCTTTGGCTCCTGGGCGTACAATGAATCTGAAGTTGTCATCAACCTAGATGTTCTCCGGTCCTCTCAATACACACTTACCAGCAAAGCATGGAAAATCATGGGAACAAATTGCCAAAAAAAGCCAAGTAGATGTGTATTTGATGATGATGACGAGAGCTGTAAGACTGCTCACTGCTTTATTGAGCTAAGACGATCAGCTTGGTTTGAAGTAATCAGTTATACGCTTCCAACAATTATAATTGCTGCTCTCTCACTTATGGTTTTCATGGTGCCCCCTGAGGCTGGAAAGAGAATGGGTAAGTACTGGGATGCGCCAAGACACTTTTCATTTGGGGGTGGACAATTTGACCATTTGACTACAATTAAAAAAGAAAAAAGTCATGGAAAACACTTTGGCCAACACTCTTGCAGAATGGCCGACTTTCTGACCAACTTTCTTGAAATTTCAAAATATTAGGGGGTGTGACACCCTCAAAAACACATAACTGGATAATTATCCAGGACCAACAGATGCCAGGAACGTAGGAAGCATTCGGAAGTGGGTGGCACATACATGGCACATACAGGGAACATATATTCAGATACAACTCCACATTTAAAAACAGACAGCAGTTTGAGATACAATGGTGTATTTTACATGACGATTTGTAAAGGCGGGGCATTTTCCCTCTGCGCCCCCCGATTTCTACGTCTTTGAAGAATGCTTGGGCTTATGCTTTCTACGGAAGACAGAGCTTATTTAATGGTGATGTCATTTTTACTTTGCTGCTCAAATAAAGCATAAGATATTCATTGGGTGCAATATCAACTGCGAATCTTATTTTGTTTCTCTATAATAATTTATTAATTGCTCAACAATATCAACAAAGATTTCTCTTTCAGAGGTTGGAATCACCCTAATCCTTTGCGTGGCAGTTTACTTGTCTCTGATTAACAAGAAAATGCCTTCAACTTCAGAATCATTCCCTCTAGTTAGCAAGTTTTATGGATGCATCATTGTAGAAATTACGATAGCCATGGTCTGTTCTTGCTACTGTTTGCATATCTATGACCCAGAGGGACTACGGTTGCTGCATTTCCCCAATCATTTACGCGTAAGTATGGCACAACTCTAACTTAACAAGCCATTTATACTGGTACATTTCACAACCCTAGCAAAGTTACCATGAAATTCTGTACAAAAATGCTGAAAATGAACATTAATGAGCAGTGGGATTTGTGTAAGAAGCATCGGATAGCTAGGTGAGACAGAGTCCAGAAAAAGTCATGGCTCCACGGCTGTAAGCCGGGGGATGGTTTCTCAAATTTATGCCAGTTATGAGAGAGGCCCAGCAATTTTTAAAAAATCTATCTTAAGAAAAATTCTGATGCATGCAAAGAAGGTGACTTTGCATGGGAAATGGAGGGGCCAAGTGGAGAACTTCATATCGTTGTTGAATAATGATGAAGGCTAAATGTAAAGAAGTTACTACCGGAGGAAGGTTTGATATTTTTCTGGACTCTGGGATGAGACATAAAAGCAAATAGATAGGTATATAAAGAGGGGAAGAAAGGGAGTACACAATGGTTAATAGGTCCTAATTGGCCACTCTAGGGGCCAATTAGACGCATCCTATCACGTGTAACCGCATCTGGCTATGTATTTCGGTTAACATTTCGGTCACTACCCGACGTTTCATACTCTGACCAGTGTTGGAAGAAGAAAGCTTTAAGTATGCCAAAAGATTTTTATCACTTTTTCGTGCTGTAGTAAAGTTATGCAACAGTGTTATTGTTGTGTAGAGGAAATGCAATAACTAAGCAGCAAGATATACCAACAACTATTTTTGATGGTGTCACTTATAATGTTCTAAATCCATATTTAGTCATCATAAATTATCATAAATTAGTAGTATAGTTTAGAGCACGTGTAGTTAGCTTTCAGATGAGTATTATTCAAGACGTTGATCAGATATTATATCACTGTTGAATTGCGGAGTCCAATGTTTTAGCCACAGATTTTGGTAGAAAAAAAATAGCTCCATATTTCTGAAGTAAGATTTAATTGTCTTGCAGACTCTAGCATTTAGCATGCTTGCTCGGTTGACGTTCTACAAAACAAAAGGGGGCAAACCTAGCAGAGTCCATCCAAGTAAGTTGACTTCATTCACTCTATTTGTTAAAAGAACAAGACAAATTTAATGACAGGCTTCTATCTTGCAAAGCTTTGTTATTTGAATCTTTGGTCAAGTCTGGTCTTCTAAGCCACAAAAGTGATAGGAAAGGAATGTTAAATTTTGAATATTTCTGAAAATTAAAATCAAAGTAAATTTAAATTTCTGAAAATTTTAAGATGCTGGCATCGTGAGCAATAAGAAAGCTTCCACTTAAATATCAGGCTGAAAGCTACGAATATTTACTACAAGATATATGCATTTCGTTTTCTTTCCAAAGTCTTGAACATACTTACCAATTTGTAGCACAAAAAAGAAAGGTTGATCTTCTTGCTATTTACTTTCGCTTTATAATGCGACTATTTTCTTTTTTATTTTTCTTACAATAGCAAATGCTGAAGTGAAAATAGCAGAAAAGCGAAGACGAAGTGTTATAGCTCTAAATAGTAGCATTCAGAATCCAGATACAGCTATAAAACGCGTCTTTAACCCTAAGCAAAATGGCCAGTTTCGTATGCAAATGGAAGAAATCAAAGAATGCCCTGAAACTCCTGATACTCCGAGGAAAGAAGTGATGGAAGAAAATAGTAACAACAATGGTGCTGAAAACGTTGAACAGAGCCAAGAAAGAGCAGTTGAATTGCCCTTGGAAGACGTTGAAGGAGAAGCTATAGAAGACGAGCAGATTATTCCTGTAGATGGCAATCCGAATGAAAATCAAATTAACGGGGAAAACAGGTGCGATTCTGGATTTGGAGAACCTGGCGGTTCCATGTCGAACAGATCGTCCTTGTT
Source organism: Cassiopea andromeda (assembly GCA_018155075.1). Taxonomy (NCBI): domain Eukaryota; kingdom Metazoa; phylum Cnidaria; class Scyphozoa; order Rhizostomeae; family Cassiopeidae; genus Cassiopea; species Cassiopea andromeda. The sequence continues at coordinate 64,347 of WIPJ01010101.1, read as the reverse complement.
GTCAAGTAACTCAGTGCGATTACCTGTTGACGCAAGCCAGACGCCACCGCCGCAGTGTGGAATCAACTGCGAATGTGGACAGCCCAATTGTAACGGCCAAGGTGAGGTTGAAAATAGCGAACCATGCCAAGAAGAATCGATTGAAAGTAATGCTGTCCCACCAGGTAGCGTTATGTCTTCTATTTCTGCTGTTCCACAAGGTAGCATTATGTCTGCTATTTCCTATGTAGCTTCAGAAATCCAACTTATTTTGGGATTTTATATTTACTACAATATCATTCTAGATGTTTCGAGATTGTTTATCCTTGAAAGTGTGACGACCCTTTACGGATATAACGATCTTTCTTCAATTAGGGGAAATTTTTAAAATCACGATTCATCTTGGATGCGAGTAAATATTTAAGTTGCCTAAACCCTGAATCATAATGAGGATCCATGCAATCAATGTAATTCTAAAGCACATCAAGTGAGGAAAGGAGGCCTGTTTTGAATATTGTGCACCTTTGTGGATTTCTAGTAGCTGTGCATTTGATAATGGGCTAATGGTGATGTGTACTCAAGTGTTTGGACATGAAACTTGAATGGGAATACGGTTCATTATTTATAATAGAAATGAGTTTTTCTATGATAATGGCGATTATAATGATATTGGTGAGGATGAAAATGATAATGATGAAGATGATGCGATGATGATGATGATGATGATGATGATGATGATGATGATAATAATGATGGTGATGATGATGACAGCTTTCTCAAGGAAGTCAATGATTATATCTGAGTTGCTGTATCAATTAACAAATCCTTTACCTTTATGCTTTTTGTCTCAATCAGATGCATACCTGGGTATTGGTAGCAAAGGAGATGATGAAAACCATTTTGCACAATTTGGGAAATCAATGATGGACCAAACCAACGGCAGGGAAAGTTGGCCTGTAAAAAGAGCTCAGACTGTCTTGACTCGAGATAGTAAGACCTCCAGCGCTGGTCCATTATCTCAAATGTTAACAGCTCGTCCGTATACTGATAGCGTACTGACAACGTGGAAACGGAGAAAAAACATCAAAAAATTTCAATCCTCTTTACGATCAAATGCTGATTTGCACTTCGATGATAAGAATATGGAAGCAGCCGTTGGAAGGAACCAGCAAAGAAAGCATTCAACTACCAGAGCTTCATCAAATATTGCTGATGAACCCGCAAATGGCAGTGGAGAAAATATATCTGGAGTATCTGAACAAAGCAGTGAGCGGAGTGACTCAAAAATGAGTGAGAAGAGTTCAAAAAATGGCTCTAAGGGTTCTAAGAGGAATAGCTCAAATGTACAACCCAAGGACCTTAGCACAAGTAATAACGAAACTAGCGAAGGAATTATAAGTGAAATAAGAACTGAGCCAAGTTTGGATGGTTCTAAAAGTGGTAATTCGGCAGAAACTCAAGCAAACAATCCTCGTTCGTCGTACGATGAAATAGAACTAGTTGATATAAACGAAGAGGAGAACTTAGCAACCACTGCTGAAATGCCCACTAGTACATCAGCAGCAACAACACCAAACACAGAAACAACAACAAGTAAAGGGAGTGGCAATGGGAAACAAAGTGTTTTGGAAGCCTCAACGGAGAGAGAGAATCAGCATGCAGAAAATCATAATCAAGATGAGTCTGGGAGTGGTACTGAATCGGAAGTAGAACACAATCATAAGGAGAAAAAGAATGACGTAGTAAAGAGAAAAATATCAGAAGATACAATGGAAAGGCCGTCTGCTATGGTTGATCCAAATGTCCTGTTTGCTCGAAGGCAATGGGATACTCTAAGAAACCGCATGCAGAGGAGAATTACTGTGAAAGAGGTGTTTGGTCAAATTCTCTCTCCAAAAGAGACAAGTCCAATTGTAGCCATCGCAAATGTGCTGCTGCGCGACCAAAGAAAATACGTAATGCGGACAGAGTGGATGACCAGCGCCATAATTATTAATAGATTTTTCATAATTTTATTAGCACTAGCTGTTTTCATTTCATTACTTGCAGTATTCCTGCAGTCGTCAAGACTGAGGAACTATTTTGATTCGTGATTTTAATAATGCATTTTTGTTGTATTGTTATAGTTTTTCAGTGATGTTTGTTATGATTACAAGTGATATTCCAGATGTCTCCATGAATTTGGTAGACTGATTGGTGTTAGTTGAACTGTTCCAGAATCACGCTTTAAAGACAACTAGTTTCCTTAAATAACGTACCGTTCATTATTTATAGAGCGGTTGCTGCCGAAGAGAAATTAGTTGGGTGAAAAGAGTTTTGTGGTAGCACGAGGCTGTGTAAAAACATTGTAATAAAATATCTAGGTAGGTTAAGATGATGTTTTGGACAAGAGGTAATTCTTCGCTACCAACCAGGGGGTATCGTGAAGGACCGCCCGAGGGGTTCAGCTCCCTTGTAAGAAGTATGAGATCTTTAGAGGGTGACTGAGCCCTCTTCATCGAGCATCTCTTAGATTTGATATGTTCATAACTATGCATTTGCCAAATGAGAAGGAAGGAAAGGTACGCTTCTATCAATAGAAAAAGAATGCTACAACCCTACACTTGCTTTCTTCGTTCTTTTAATACTTTCATATACACTGGTGTGACAAGTACATTATTGTCATACATGCAAAAAATGGGCGTGGTTTAAGGTGTGGCCCACATATTTCCTACAACAAAGCCCCATTGTTACAGTTTTAGGACAACACCAATGGTAGCAACCCCTCTGTAAGTAATGAGCAATCCCTATTAGGCGACGTATGGCATTTATTTGTTTTTTGAGAACCATTATCTTTGATGCACGTGTTGCCTGATATAACTTTTAAGGATCATGGGGCAGGAAGTCTGAAATTAGACATCGTCATTAGTGCTACTCGCAATTAAGGTGCTACATAAATATTGCCTCGGTTTTAGGCGAAGCAAAGCAGTACTTTTTGGCAATTACAATAAGTTTAACCCACCGGCTATTGATTCAAAACAGGATTAAAATGTTCCATTGCTTATGTATTTTTCATTGTGTACCAGAGATGTGACGAAGCACTTTCCATTGGGAGGGGGCGTCTTGACGACATGACCAACTACTGCTACCAAGATAGGTCACAGAAAATGTTGTGACCATTTTATTTGCAGCATAGCTGATTTTAAGAAATTTTCTTGCAACTTTGAAAATATTGGATCACATCCTGCACGCCCCATCAGAACATCCCTGATGCCTGCGTCAAATATGGTAGCTGTTCTAATAGTAAGTTCCTTCAGAAAGAATCTTAGTCCCGTCAAATATATACGATATACCCACATTGCATCAAAACGAGCAGCTTTTGTATGTCATGCCACCAGTTTGAAATAAGCATAAGATCGAATGACAAGGACAGAGTTCAGAAAAAGTAACAGCTGCACGGCTGTGAGGCGGAGGAAAGTTTTTAAATGTATGCCAGTCTCCCGGAAGGCCTGGTAATATTATAAAGAAAATCTGACGTCAGGAAAATTCTGGTGCATGCAGATGAGGAGCTTTGACATAAGAAAATGGAGAGACAGCATTGGGAACTTAATCTCAATGTTGTAGAGTAAGGAAGGGTACGCGTAAAGAAGTGGCTGCCAGAGGAAGGCTTGAGTTTTTTCTGGACTCTGGATAAGGACTGCAATAAATAAATCGTATTCATTCATTCATTTCTGTATATGTTAGAGCCTGAGTTAATAAAATACCGCCATAGATGTGATTATGAGTATTGCTGGTTAACAGTTCAAAGGGATGTTAAATCATGATAGACTGTTTGATACGATTTGGTATACAAGCAACATTTTTTAAAATGTATAGATAACTATGAATTAACGACAGTACTCAATGTAAACGAAGACTAGCCTTTATCATCGTTTCACTATTTAACATAGTTGATAGATACACCATTAATATATAGGTAAATTCATACATTTTGAAAATACATTCCAGTATCACTTCCTCGAAGCAACCGAAAATTAATTCAAATTCGAGATGAAAAGAGCGATTGAAACTCTAGAAAATTGCCATAAACGGCATACTGATCGTCACTAGGCTACTAACTTTTTGTCAACAAGCCATTCATAAGGGGCGTCCTGCAAAAGATGAACATTTAAGTATATCCCCTTTTTTTCGGAACTGTTTGCTTTCAGAATTCTTTTCCTATCCCTCTAACATCCACCTATTTGTCCAAAAAGCTATTAAAGCATGTGCATGAAATGTTTTTTTCGAAAATTCCAACAACTTGGACGCCTAGATTGCTCATGGTGTCTGCCAAATCTGGAAGATGGATTTCCCTGACAATCCCCTCACATTTTCCTGACAAATGTCCCTTTTTCCCTGACATACTTTATTATTAGTGTTATCTAATAGAAGAAAAATTATAAAAACTGAGCACCTCAATGCCACTACTAGGGACGGATTTATGAGGTAGTTATTGGGGGGGGGGGTCAAAAAAAGCCAAAGTCCTTTCCTACGCC
>WIPJ01010101.1:43409-59664 GCA_018155075.1 Cassiopea andromeda | reverse complement strand
CACCTATCTCCGTTTCTATAGCCCTAGGCCACGAGTGCAGTAAAAGCTAAAGCGGGGGGCTGGTTCACTGGTAGCTCCGCGAGTTTAATTTTCCCATTCCATTCTAGTATGTGGAGCGCGAGACGAGAAGGCAGTGAGTACCATTTTAAAAGTCTTTGGTATAACTCGGCAGGGGCTCGAACCCACGACCTACCGGTTGTGAAGCAGACGCTCTACCACTGGGCCATCACTCCGGTATTGGGGAGGGGTGTATGTAGTTGAAATTTTGAAGCTTACTGAATGGTACGAGCAGTGGCTGCCTGGCGATTTCTAGCGGAGGTGGTCAGAAGCATGTTGTGCAACAAAACAAACAATGGACACCTCAACCATAGGTAAACGCTTTTCTCCCCTAAATGTGCGAGAAATCGTAAATAATATAAGCTATAAGTTAATGGCATTATTCATGTAGAAGAAAGGAGGATTTGACCACGTGAACGGAGCGAAAGAAAAATTTTTTGAGCTTACACCCTATATAACTTCTGAATAAGCTCTTTTTGCAAGTAGGACAAACATTCCGCTCACAATTGGTCTGGTACTCCTTTGAACTTTCAACCGTATATATTTCACAAAATAGATAATGGTACAAGATGGTTTACGATGAAGATTTAAGTATGTTGCATCATTCTTGGTTGTCAGTGCTAAGGGTCAGAGTTCCCTGACATTTCTATGACATTTCAAAAATGGACCAAATTTTCCTGACAATTCCCTGACATTTTATGAAAGAATGGATTTCCCTGACACGGCAGACACTGCTTAAATGCCTTTTCCCGAATATCCGATTTTATCCTAATTCGACAACCCCCCTCCACTTTCTTAACCCGGGTGTCTTTTTGTGAATGGTCCCTAATTCACTGTGTAACGGCCTAGATTAGACCATCACTCAAGTTTCTGCTCTACAAAAACGAGATACCAAAACAATTGCTCTAAGCTGTTCACATTTTTGAGGATATATATTTCGGTTAGCAGAATTTTTCCCAAACACCGTTTTTTAAGCTACATAGTTTGGAACTGTATACTTGTAAGATAGAAACCCCAATCAGTATAGCCTAAATCTTGCTAAGAAAGAAATTTTATCTCGTTTGTTCTCCTTGACGCAAAATTTCAGTAGTGAATATTAAGGGGGGCAAGGGGGCAAAATGCCCCCAGGTGCAATCGAGTTGGCGAATGTAGTGACACCAAAGGCCAAATACACGACTGTTTAAAATGAAAATCGCTTTTTGCTTCAGCTTAACCTTTCTTGTACACCTTTTTTCATGAAAAATACGCGTAATCGGCCAGCTTTCCCAAGCAGCATTCCCAAGTATTTGTCGATCACAGAGAAGTATGAGCCTAGAAAATTCAGATGCCCCGGGACAAACGAGAAAAACGAAGCCCCTGCCAGCAAAGTGATTAGAAAATTTTCGGGTTCTAGATTTTAACGATGCAACATTTCTGCTGGTTTACTTTGTGAGGCCCCCCAGACCTTGAAGAAATGGGTATTGTGAAGCCTCTTGGACCTTGAAGCCCTGGGGCAATTTGCCCCCCAGCTCCCTCTCGGTGGCCCTGCCCGCTATTATCCTGCTGCTTGTAAACAAACTGAGCAAACTTTTTGCCAGGAGTGAATTTTAAATTTAAGTGGTATGAACGTTTTTTACATGCACATTCATTACAACTATTGTCATGATTTCCACAAACATTATTTTCTATAATTATTGCTGCTGCTGTTATAATCACCTAAGCGTCAAAATTTACGACTCATGTTTATTTTCAGTTTCAAACTCCAGTTCAAATTCTCTTTGGAAAAGATGACATGGCCATGTTTTATATGTTATGGTGCAAACTTATACTTTACACAGGCACTAGAACAAATCAAATATCTCGGGAAACTCTTCAACTAACTATTGTGTAGTACTTACAACATAAACTATCAAAAGCGTTCTAATTTACAATTAAAGTGACAACCAAAACAAAGCATATTTGGAACTGTGCTTTGAAACGAACACTGATAGTGGAAACGCAGCCTAATTGTACGGCAACAGAGAAGAGAGACATTCTTTATTTCTTGAACGACATAATTCAAATTCATTTAACCATGAGCAAAATATTCGAGATCAACTCAATCAAAAACCACGAGCAACCTATTCTTGAACGTTGATTGACCACATACCAGTTTCGACTTTTATTAGAGTTATCCTCAGTATGAAAGGGAAACCCAGAGAGGGGAAATATACGATAGTTTAAAAAAAGGGATCTAGGAACCGAGACTCAGGACTTAGGACACATTTTGAACTTAGCATAGGCAGGGAGGTAGGAAACAATCAAAGTTAAGGCAAAAGCATTCAGATTTATCCTCACAAGTATAAAATTGCAATTATGTCAGCTAAAAGTGATCATTTTGTGTACAAATGTTTGAAAAGTGGGAAGGACACGTGCTTCTATGTCCCGGTTCCTACGTTCATGAAAGTAGATTTGGCATGAAATGCACCCTGGTTCTCATTGATGAAAGTAAAATAGTTATAGCCAATAAAACGCAAGGGGAATATGTTATCATTTGTTCAGTAATATATCTTTGCTATGCAACTACCTGTGGCATTTATGCAAAAGGGATGAGTAAAGAATGCATTAGCTTACTTGTCAAGAGCCGATATCCCTCAACGATCCATTTTTAGTTCATTATTTCTCATGAACTATTAATCTATGCATGATATTGTCTTTTCAAAAATGCTGGAAAGAGAAAAAAATCAATCTCACGAACGAGGCATCCTTTTTGAAGGCGATGATTTTAATGAATGATACTGTTTATAGCAAGAGTCAGTTACGTTATGTAATTGCTGTTGCAAATTCAAAATGAAATCCTCAAGTCGAGGAAGAAATACATCAAATGAACAATTTTGCCAACCAAGCACCTTTGTAATATGCAGGAAGCAATTTATAAGTTCTAGCTTGTAAATGTGTACGTACAATTCTATTCTTGGCTCAGAAATTTTAAACAATTGTTGATTATGTTGAATTTCATGGAACTTGCTGCTGCTGTGTTGCACTTCGAAATGATCGAGATACAAATCATAAATATTGACACTGAATGACAATGAAATATCGAATGAAGTTGGATAATAGAGAAGAATTTATGGTTAAACTTTGAAGTGAACTGCCTGAATTTGCATGCTTGTAAGTAGATAAATGGAATGCACGGTATACAGACTTGTGTGCAAATAAATTCATGCTGAAAGAAAACTCTAGAAATTAGCAAGGCGTTACAGTAAACATTAAGTCCAATCAAGGTGAATATGTATCAAAAATAAAGTCAAAGTCTTTGATTAGAACAGAGTACATGCTACTTCTCTTTTGTTGTAGAGCACTACTTCATCCCTAATGTTGAAAATCTATTGTGATGGTCAGCAACCTTTGATAGTCTTGGCCTAATCGAGGATTCCATGAGGTCTAGAATCTCTATGCTCTTGCAAAAAGTCTATAAATCCGTACTTTTTAGCTAGTGGTTTCGTAGATTATACATTTATGAGCAATGTTCACAATGAACAAATCTACTCACCTCGCAGTCAAACGTGTGACTATATGATCCAGCAGCAATTTCTAGGCCAGTACGCTGAGAACACTCAACTCATGAGAACAATGTAATGGAAAACAATTGGTGTTACACGCTTGAAATGACCGCTTAGCTGCATGGAGCAAATGTGCAAGGGCCTAGTCTCCCATAAGACTGAATGATTGAACAGGGAATAAAAAGAAACTTGCTTTGGAATTATTCGCAAGCAACATCTACGTCAGCTACATAAGCAGGACTCTCAAGGATCCTAGAAGGTCAAATTTCTGCTCCTATTAGTTTTTACTCTCATTTTACAGAAGTAGATGCCCGAAATTTTACCTATGTTTTCCAAGAAGAAAATTTATTTACCTAAAATTTGACTACAAGACCCATTCCATCTGCATCTCTAGATATGAGACCCGAAGAATGCAAGTAGCCTGGAGACTTTTAACCAGCGCCTTATTTAAAGTGGCCTCTTTGAGGAGAAATAGGGACACTGTGATAATTCTCTTGTTCACAAGGGTTCTTGGGTGGGTTTTTTCTCCAAACAACTAATGAAGTCTACATAGGTCCAAATTCTATAAAATTTGAGCTAGATAAATACGGTGAGAAGATGTTTCCTATGTTTTCCAACGGTCTGAAGGGTGTGGTCAGCAACTTTTGGGAGCAAAGCCCCCAGACCCCCTTCTCTATCTTTTCTCAGAGCTTTAAGATTATTTGTCCTCTACATTTCACCTTTTTGCGCGTAAATGCGTATTACTAGGCCATGCAATTTTTTAATTGGCCCTGTTCATGGGCGTAGGAGGACTTCAAATTTAGAGGGAATGCACGCTTTCTGCCCGAAAGATCAATGAGACCTGGAATGCATGCTTGGGTTTGCATAAACAGTGGTGTTGGAAAATCATGTAAAATGAGGCACTACTTTAAACACTTGCATTTCATAAAAAAAAGATAATAGATAAGCGGCATAAAAGGCTAATAATCTTTGACAGTTTTTGTAACGAAGGCCTATATTTGATCAAACCCCCACCAGATTTTTGCCTGATTTTATGTGTCTCCAGTTTTCAAAATATGTCCATTTTTTGGAGATCTTTTCTTGAGATCGCTGTGATGAGGCCATCTATAAAGGATGTCCTTAACAAGGAGGAGGAGGTCAAAGAAAATCGGCCAACCTTATAATAATGACCGTAGAGACAGTAAAGCAATCCCCGTATTTGTTACTTACGTGTGTTAAGATAATAAGTAAGAGCTGAGCATGAATACGCATGCATGAAGTCTGATGGCACCTGTATTAAATTTATCAGACAATAGAAAAAAGCACCCAAAATCACGAAAACTTAACTGTTCTGTGGATTGGGTAAACCCTGTCATTACTTCAAAACACATGTTTCAGACAGAAAGTAATGACGATAGAGTTGCCATAAGGCACAGGCAAAACTGTGATGTGGCCAGTAAAATAGGGAAAATAGACAACATTAAAGGCAGGGAGGTAACTTCCATATGTATCTTTGAGGGGGGCCAGAGGTTTATGTCCTGCAAAAATGAGATCTTGAATATGGCAGCAAATTTGATAGAATGCCATTGCAGCAATAATACCTATCAGATACATTTTTGTCTGTGCCAAGTTTGTAAGTTCCTATTCGATTGCTACCAAGGTATGTAGATATCACCATGGAGGTTCATTCAGTGAACTTTGTCTGAGCAAAAACCAACTAAGTTCTTGGAAAGAGAGGCTTCCAAGCTTTAAATTTGTTTCTATGTCTTTTATGTTCTTGGTGGGTTGCCTGTTTGATAAACTTTATGCGAATCTAAGACCTCCATTATATTGTATTCGATTCATTAATTTAGCAGGCAGCATAAAAAGAGGTTCAACAAGACGAGAATTAAGAACTGTTTCTTACTATCGAATGTCTAAATAGTTTCTAAAATTATCTATAACTCAGATTCTATGTATGTTACATACCGTTTGAGTATTCATAAATTACAACTATATACAAATTTTACTTAGCTGAGAAAAATAATGTGTGCAACAGTTAGTAAACTTTGTTCTGTACAGCTTTGCACATAAAGCATTTCAAATTAGAAGATGGTTAAAACAACGGAAATTATTATTTTCCAAAGGAAGCTTTGCCCTCAAGCATTAAGCTTGCTAGCAATTTTCTAGCATTTTATTATGCAGAAAAGCGCACGAAATATCGTTGCGACCTAACTGGAAGGCATGTCGAAAGATATTAAAAGGCCTGAAATTGGTGCATATGCTAAGGTCATAAACAGCTTAGAAATATCTCAATCGTTCAAATTTAGTGCTTTCAATTTTAAGCTAACCAGTGAGGCCAGCTAGACATTACATAGATTTAGAAATTTTAACCTTACATTAATTAATGCTTTTATTATCCAATTAACTAGATTATGTATAGGCTGAGACGGTACTGTGCATTATTTATGAAGAAAAAGTTGGAGATGTGCATTTGTATCTACAAAGTATTTCGAAAGCAGCTGCAAAACAGATAATATTTAATGGCGATATCGTCATATCTCCGTGTGAAGTCATAAGGATCTCTAATTTCGCTATAATCTGACTTGTTTTTGAGCTGGCTCTTCTAAAAAATATTGTTTAATAATGAGTTCATCATCAAATAGTGATGATTATTGGGCATCCTATGCAAGGACATGATTGTCAGTAGTACGCCGGAAGTGGGAAATACCCTAGATCAGGGGTCACCAACCTGTGGCCCCAGGGCCAAATCCTCCCCCCGGTTACCATCAAATCCGGCCCTAGTGCATAAGAAAAGAATGCATATATTTTAAAAGTATGTACATAGTCTGTTGGTATTACAGAACTTAACCAGAGCAAGAAAAAGCGGCAATATTTTTAGACATACTGAAAAGCTTTTTTCGTCCGACACTCATCAGAGTAGTAATCCGACGTTTAGCGCTCTGACGACTTGTAATACTCTGACAAGTGTCGGACGATAAAAGCTTTTCAGTATGTCTAGAAATGTGTGCCGTTTTTGTGCTTATTTTAAAAGTAATATACTGTTTTTATAAAGTGCTGAAATTTGCTTTACGTGTTGAAATTAACTGTCTACAGCAAAGGTAGTTTTATGCTGATTTGGGCCCCAAAGCCCAAACGGTTGATGACCCAAAGATCTTAGAAAAGGAACATTGCAAGTAAGGCAAAAATATGCACCGCATCAGACAATTACTCTTGTTATTGCAAGCTTGGAATCCTTTACGGATGCATCGGTAATAAAAGTCTACGCGATTTTCGGGGCTTCTAAAATCACAATGAGTTTCTTTTAATTTCTATTATGAACTTTGTATGATTGTTGGGCCTGGTTTAGAGTGCTCTTGGAATTTTAAAAGTGTGATCAATTTTCTAAGGTTCACATGCTTGTTATTTTGCTGTACTTGGTCTGTATAAGTTCTATTTAATTTTTGAGAACAGTACAAAATGTGTTTCAATGTGGTATTAAACAAGAGAGGGCTTCACTTAAAATTTTAGACTGCTTTGAAAGGTAGAGTCCCCTAAACAGCTCATGAGGGTGTGGCCAAGCTTTATCAAGGCAAAGTTTTTCAACTTTCTTTCTTGGAAAGGGGAACGGAAACACCTTTATAAAATTTTCAATTTTACACAACTTTCAAACTTCTCAAAAATACGAAAATCTCGCGCCTTGTGCTTTGAATATTCTAAAGACAGTGGAGTCTATTCAAGCTGGGCCTTCCGGTGTTCAAGCTAGAGTGTGGTTGTTGTTTGCTATGGGAACCGGTCATTGTTGATGCCCCAGGTTGGGACTGAAGAGAAATGTTTATTTGCGTAATTTGCTTTGCTACTCAACCTTGTGCACTATACAAGAATAGACACCCAATGAATACAGAGCTGTAAAAAATATGGCACCCAACTTTTGATAGGCAAAAAATGGTATATCCAAGCTTAAGGCTGCCCGAAATTATTTACCAAACCATTTGTCTTCGATCCCAACCTGAGGCATAAACAATGAGCGATCCCTTAAGCCTGGTTTCCAAATAACTTTTGCTAGTCTGCGATGTACCTGTGCTGTATTGCCGACACAACGGCGATGAGTTGAACTTGGTTTAACTTCTGCAAGGCATCGCCAACACGATGGCGACTGTGTAATGTTAGTGCTTCCATTAAAAAATTCACTCTTCTCAGTTGTGTCGGCGATGTAGCACCGATTCGGCACCGACTAGCAAAAGTTATATGGAAGCCAGGTTCTAGCGTACTACCTTCTTTTTCAAAAAGGAGGGGCTATGACTCACAGCCACTAGGCACCAGTCACCAGGTACCAGGCACCAGGCCCTCGCCGACTCAGGTGCTCATGTACTCCATAGCATGAATCGTAATTGGAGAAAATAGCTATAAATGAATTTAGTTATTTGTTGGAAACAGGTGGACCAGCCGCATTAATAATGCCTCAATGTAAAATACCACTGTAGGGCATCATTACAATTGATTTCTGTACATACTTCTGTAGGATACTTTGGCTATGGACTTTGGATGAAAAATAATATATTGATTGCTTTATATATCTCTCTAAACAATGTATTCCAATTCAAAACATGACAGCAAGCGCATCTGGGGTATTATTTTTGAATGTATTTTAATTATCGACAGCTGAGAAGTCAGCTTTCCAAAGCCCCTGAGACGGGGATGTGTGCTCTTCCAGTCAACCATCAACATGTCTGATTATTCAACTGCTACTTTCAGAATTCAAATTGATCAAACTTTTCAACTGCTTTTTTCAGAGCTTTGATGTCATACTGTCTATCTCTGATATTCCATTCTGAAATTCAAATCTCTCCGGACAATCACTTATATTTTGAGCATTTGTAACAACTTCTTTAACTTCTAAGAGGTCCCTTAAATTTTTCACTGTGTCCAACATTGTTTTCATTTGCACGTCAAATGTGCTTCTGAACTGTGATAACTGACTCTCTATCCTTACAACTCGAGTTTCAAGCCCGGCGAGTCTCTCATTCAGCTCTTCATTACAGTTCCTACTAGCCTCTATCTCAACATCAGGTTCTGGTGAACTTGGGGCGTCAATTTCTATGCTAGGCCCCTCTATTGATTTGCTCGATAAAATATTCTGCTCTTCGTCTCTTTTACAATTCCTTATTTCTTCATTCAAAGCATTTCCATTCGGAATGGCTATTCCACTTGTAGTTCCGTACTGCACACCATCAACAGCATCAGCTGTATTGCCGCTTTCCATATCATTTCTAGCTTTGAACTTCAGGAAGGAGAATCGTAACGCAGTTTTTGCAATTGCTCCCAAATGCAATTTTGACTTAGCTCTTGACGGCTTTACATGCCCCTCCTGCAATACAAATAAAAAGCTACAGGACAAATCAAAAACAGCTTTTGATGCATTTTTAAAACAACGTTCACTCAGTTCTCTTCACTATCCTTAAGAAACTGTTAAATTTTGATAAGTTGGGGCTGGATCTTTATCATCATCTACAGAAGAACTGAGAAAAATAACTCCTGGTCTAACAAGCGCTTTTCTATAGTGATGCATGACTTCTAGCTGAGCTTCAAAATTCTTAATTTTTTTAGCTTAGGATTCATTTTACACTCTTAAGCAGCAAATGGATTAAATTAGCTTGACAGTCAAGAGTAAAAAATCAAATCTCTGTTAGTGTGCTAGTCTAGTGTAAAAAGAAAGCGAGAAAAAAGGAACAAAAGAAAAAAGAAAAAAGTCGAATTCTCGATGAAGCTTGAGCTTTACAATATTCTTAAATTATTCATAAATGTCATAAATAGTATTCATAAATATTATTCTTAAATAGAGAAGTTTGTAATGAAAAAGAGTTAGCGTAGATAAGAAATCATTTTTATATTTTATAAACTACTTTTTATTGTCAAAGTTATTTTGTACTTTTTCAGTGATATTTCCAGTCAAGAGTTAGCATTGAAGCAAGAACCTGTGAGACAATTGCTTTAAAAATTGAAATAATGATGTTCTCAAAGTAGTCGCATATGCAAATAATGATGTTCGTCATATATCATAGATCCACCGGAAAATAGAATCCAAGTTGAATTCCTAATGCATTTAACGATCAAATGTAGAGTGGTCCTAGCACATCTCCTTACCTCAAATTCATCACATATGCAAAAAGCTGGCTCAAAGTTATCCATAAAATACGACTCAAACTTTTGATATGCATTGAATATCTGTTGCAAGTCATCCTTGTGGATGATGTGCAGTTCTAGCGATGTTGAAGCTCTTAGGTCCGCATTTGCTTTTGGATACTTTGGTTTACTTTTGAAATCATATCCAACCATTGTGTGCTGTGCTGCAAAAGGCCAAGAAATACAAAAAACTTAGAAATGCAACTGAATCTAGTTTGCCGATAATGATAGTAGTAGCAAAGAATGGTCAAAAATGACCCCAAAATGAGTGAAAATAGTGTGAAAATAGCTCGTTCCTGAAATTGCGAGGCACTCCAAAGCTCCTTCGATATTTTTACTTTGTTTTTAAAGTCAATACTGTTTAATAAACAAACAAATATAAGTGAACATAATTCTCATTCAATAGCAACAATAAAACTACTGGTGTGGAATTCAAAAGTCCAGAAAAGGAAGGGCTTTAGAAATATAATTTGTCTAATCAACATGAAATATTTCAGGGTAAAGTATGTTGCAAACGGCTAAACCTCACGCAAATCTGTTTATTGCATCAGAGAGCCCATAAACGAAGGATTTCAGAGCCTATTTAGCCGCTTTGAGGATATTTTGCACTTTCTGCAATAACATCGACTGATTTTCATCAAAAATGACTTTTTTACCTATATTTTACAAAGAAAATGAAAATTATACCATATATTTCTTGAAATGTCAATCTATTGTCCACATTATTGCTTGATAAGTTAATTTTTAGCATTAGCAGACCAAAAAACAAGTGAAGAGAGTGCCTTAGAAGGAGTTTTATCAATGTTAAAGGGATCTTTTATTTTTCTCCCGAATTATTCAAGGAGAAAGCAAAAGGATTAAGGTTTCTGACAAATGCACGGTTTCCACAACTTTGATATCTCATAAAAACACTTAAAATTATGCAATTGACTTCAACTTTTTTTATACTTTCAAAAATGTTATATACTTTTCATTTATCTAAAGAAAAAATTTAAACCAAGGCATCAATTTTTGGCCTATTTCCACCACTGGGCCCACTGTGATATATATATATATATATATATATATATATATATATATATATATATATATACATAAATAAACAATTAAAATAATACACCCCTCAAGTACATGGTGATAATTAGAGATAATAAAAGCATACCCAGCAAAGTGGCTAGCTCTCCATCTTTTATGATTTCCATTGCACCTCTTCCAATGACGTACAAATACTCAACTTGGTCTCCTTGCTTCAGGATGAAGTGACCAACTTGCAAGTGTATTGTTTTGAATTTCCTTCCCATTGCTCGCATACAGCTCACAGTTGCACCCTGTAAGGCTTTGACGTCAGAGAATAAGCCTTGGTATAACTCAAAGCATATATCCATCTGCAAGCTCATTGGAAACTGCTTCAGCACCTGTAAAGCAGACAACTAAGCTTAATCATCTCAAAATTTCAATTGAATGCCAGTTAATCTAATTATGTAGGATAAAGTTCTATTAACTTTCACTGTAAGAAGCAGCGTCTTGTTTATTCCATTCAAATCCATATGGCAATGCTAGACTATTACTACGTGGAAAATAAACCTTTCAATTTTACCTTCTCAACATCAACTCCTTCTGAAAACGTCCATGCTTGCCGCACATATGTCTGTATTGATCTTCGTAGGTCTTCAGGAATCTTATAGAATTTAAGAAACTCCTTGATTATGTTCATTTCTGAGTGGAATCGTGAGGCCTTTGAATACAACCGTTGCACAATGGCTACCATGTTACCAAAGACAGTAGCATACATCAGTGCTGTAAATAACAAGTTAAAGTCATACCATGTTTAATGAGAATTCCTTCCTTATTCAATAGTCAATACTCTAGGTACAATTAAACTCTATAAGATATCTTTTAGTAATATGTCTTTACACAAATCGTTATGTTGAACTCAGTGAAAATTTGCAGCTCATTTCGTGAAGCTACATGAAGTAGCATAGACCATATGCTATGCCTTCAGTTTTTGATAACTTCTAGCTCCATAGGAATGGATAAACTTTGTTAGGAAGATTTGTACAAAATCAAGGAGTTAGTCAGAATGTGAGAAATATTAGTGCAGTACGTCCCATTGAAGGTATCTATAGGGAGAGGCTACTTTGGCAAAGAGTTCAGAGGATATATGCTAGAAACCCTATGAGAGTGTAGAAAATTGTTAAATGTAGATAAACATGGGATATACTGAAATTGCTCTATAAATATTCTGAGCATACATTGGTCTCTTTAATCAAGCGTTGAGCTTAAGTATGCCATTAATTTTTTAGCGAAAGAGTCATCGACGTAGTTCTTGCTGAAAAACTGGCACTGAGTATACAAGCATCATCATAGTTTAAATCAGCTTTCTTAAGCCCTACATGCATTCATTTACAGATATGGAATCAAAGTGCTGTTGTTAATCAGAAGAACGAATCACATACCTCCAAGCAGCATAACGACAATCATGAAGATTTGTTCATAATTTGTATTAGCTGATACATTTCCAAATCCAACACTCGTCAGCGAAGACAGTATAAAATACAAGGAAGCAATATATCTGGCACTATTTGCTGTCGTTGCTGTCCCATTTACAACAGGTACCCCCTTTGCCGTGGCCTGCATCTGCAACCACCCCGACATGGATTTCGGCTGCTTGTCGCCAATCACGTGCCAGATGCATGCGAGCCAATGGGCGATAAGAGTAAACATGGACATCAATAGGAAGAGCACCGCTATGCCATATTCGGAATAGCGATCTAGCTTTCTTGCTACTCTGAACAATCTCAAAAGTCGGGCGCTTTTCAACAGGCCAAATAAAGTTGCAGTCTAATGGAACAAAGCATGATGACATTTTAAGTAGTTGCTTACAGAATTGAGAAATAAATTACATAGAAGCTACGTTGGAATTCAATCATAAAGTCAGTGGTGCACTGAAAGACTTTTGAGTGGCGGGGCCTAGCGAAATAAATTTACTGACAGACTACAAAATCTCATCAAACTGCCAACAACCCATAATCGCCATTCGCTGACAAGCTAAAATAGCTGCGCCGACGTCTTCGACAAAAAGTAGGGATACACACCTTACACACTTTATTTCGACACATCCCTGTTTAATACCTACATTCTCATGGCAGTACTTATTATGGCTAGGCAACTAAATATAATCTACTTACAACAATGCTTTGCTGATGAGACAATACTTTTGTTCATTTTGTTCATTATATGATTATTTAGTTCTTCTTCTCATAGACATAACACATTTTGTTCTCTGTATACTAGAGACAGTGAAATTCAAATTTGAAAACTTTATTAAAAATCAATTATTTATTGAGCAGTACCAAAGTACCAAAGAATTCCAATCTAATTATAAATGTACGTTGTTGCAATACTATCACTCAAAACAAGATGCTGGATAGTGTTCTCAAAAGTTTTAGCAAAATTCCGTTTGACACTACCAGCACTTTCAGGGTACGTGAATGCATTTACGTGAATTCTCCACTAGCCACAGACGAAACTTAAGGGGGCTATGCGGGAGGGGGTAAGCCACCCCCTCAAACTTGAAAATTTGCCATCTTGCAGGACAAAAATGGCAGTAAAATGTATTTTTGTAGGGGAAATTACTGGCACCAGGACCATTTGATCAACTGGATAACTAAAGCTTTTGACTATCATTCTGCAGGAAATAAATTAACTTAGGACTTACATCTTCAGATTCCGGCCTAATCTCATCGATGAACCAGTCAAACGGTATGACAGCAATAAAATCCACTGTAAACCACGTTTTTAGGTAGTGAATCGCAATCTTCCGGTGGTCTGTTACGATTTCTTCGGTTTCTGATTTGGGATATGATGTTAAGAAATTCACAAACAAGTCGAGAAGAAAAAACGCATCAACAGTGTACCCTGCAATGACCAATGGGCTGCTTGTCGACTGGAATACTCCACGACTTTTGATGCTGTTGTAAGTCTTTGAAGGAAATGCTGCCTGGTACGGTATTTGTACTGCAGTATACAATACGAGAATCAGAATAAACCAGTCCCATAGGATTTTGAGATTGCTATTGTAAGGTATTATACACGTGCATCTTTTCTTCCTTAATGGAGTGCTTACATATGACGACTAAAATAAAAAATACATATCTCAAATATAAAAAATTTCACGAACCACTCCTCGAAATATTCAAGTTAAATGATTAAAGAGAAACAGAACAATCAAATAAAAATTATAAAGATTGCTTCTACATATAGTCTAGCAAAGCTTGAAATACCCAACAAATCATTTCAATAAAGAATTGTCAGGACCAATTTATAAAACAAAACCAAAGATGAACTGTCAAATATGTTGTGACCACTCTCATCACTCTCATTCATAACTACATGCAGAATTCAGAAAAATTATTCTAGAATTTGTAACATTTATGCTCTGATGCAATAAGTAAATTGCAAGAAAAATACCCAAACTATGTTGCTAGTTCAAACATCGAATTTTTGATCCAAGAAATACACTTCTAGTAATCACTGTTTTGTGTTTCTGCCTAAGTTATATCGTGATGCTGCAATTGTTGAAAAATCCTTTTTGGCTAAATGAAATGATTTAGGCTATGGTAAAAGAAAATGAAAGGTTTACTTGTACTACAAGTCATAGTAGCATCATTCATTCAGATAGTGCTGCAATGAGCTATTCTACAAGCAAATCCATTATTGTGTGCTTTCTGGTGCCTTCTGACAACAGCTAGTACTGGTCATATTTGATAAGGACATGAAATCTGAAGATAATTGTTTGTTGCAACAGAAACCATCTCGCAACAAACTTGATAGACTTCCTGCACTTATAATGCGATGATGTACAGCAGGCTATTAAAAAATACTTAGAGAAACAGTTGCAGCAACTGTATTATTATGGGGTCTTTCAAAATATATAGTGAGCATGGCTATGGGAAGGTAGTGCTAGTGACGTAGAAGAGAGAGAGTGAGAAGCTTAATCCCTTCAGTTGAAAGCAGAAGGAAGTGGATCCTTTCCTACTTTAGATAGGCACATTGAAAGTCAAAGGCCATCCTTAGAAAATACTAAATGTCTGTTTCTTGTGGAATACTTTAGAGAAAGAGCTAAGAGCCTTCATATTACACGTGGTTCCTGGGATTGAAAAGTCAAAACTGCAAGATCCACAAGCATGGCCTATTAATGAAACAGTAAAATCTTCTTTTCGTGTAATGGCGACAAGGAAATCTAAATACACGTGGCTTGTTAGGCTTGAAGGCATCATCGTTGGCTTTGCTGACATTCAGAGAATTTCAATATTAATTTCTTGTAGAAAATTTAAGATATCACTTAAAGTATTGCAATATTTCATTGCAGTCTTCAAAGTACTTTGTGTAGAGATAGTGCCATTACTAATGCTTAATTATACAATCGAGTTAAGTAAGCAGTAAAGTAAATTAGTAGGTAAGTGGGTGAGTAGACAATAGAACTATTGATGTTTATTAGGTATTTTAGTAATATTTTTTATCAAAGTTTACTCATACAGTCGAGTTAAGGATAGATGGAGATGTAGAAAATACCAATTTAATTTTTACATCCCACCTCTTTGAAGAGCCTTTAATGCCTGACAGATCATATAAAAATAGCATATTCTCTTTTTTGAAATACGAATTATTTTTAACAGCATTGTCATTGACTATTAAAAGCTTGTTCAATCAGCTTAATAGTACAAGGACCAATAAACTAAGAAGGATATTTCGTCCTATTACAGTAACCCACCCCAGAGCGCTGATAGCCTTGATAGTAAGCCATGATCCAATTATCCGATTGATTCTATGAAATGGTAAATAATAACATACCATGACAAAAATATAACGATAAAGGAAATGAAAACCGAATTCAATGAAATTCTATAAACCATATGAATATGATGGAATTGTATTATCATTACTCTGTTTCAATAAATAGAGAGTACAGAATAAAAACAAATAACGGAATGTAGTTACCATGATGTGAAAAAAGTTGAAATAGAACAGCATTGTGTCCAAAATATTTACTGCAGCTGTCTTTCTGCAGGTATGAGTATTGTTACAGTTTACAGTGCTTAAAGTTATGGTATGACATTGCAATGGCTAACATTAAATAATACATTTCAGGGAAATGACGAAGCAAAGCATAGTGTTAGAATGTGCCAAGTGACAGAATACGATGCAGCATATGTATGGATTACTAACATGGCATCATATGACATGATCTAAATACACAAACACTCATAGCAGATAGTTCAGCAAATAACATGTGATAGTGACAACACAAGTTATAAAACATGCCATACGAAATGAAATACAGAATTATTTTAGTATGACAAACGACAACATGACAATACACAAACAGGTGAATACATACATATATACATACATACCTACATACATACATACATACATACATACATACATAAATACATATATATTTATATAAATATATATATATATATATAAATACATATATATATTTTATATATATTTATATACATATACATATA
>WIPJ01010101.1:5608-16273 GCA_018155075.1 Cassiopea andromeda | reverse complement strand
AAACAAACCAGGTGCTGATGTCAATGAATTATTTACACAGGCGGGAAGAGACCCTGCTTTTGCAGGATTCATAGCTTGATAAAGCTCACAACAACTTTGTGTTTGCAGCTCAAATTTATTGGGTTAACCAGTCTATAGTAGTAATTTTCTCAGGAGTACTTTGACCGTCTGCACAGTTCTACAGATATAGCTTATTACTGACGAGATATATTTTTCAAAAGAAGATCAATTTTGAAGATCCATACAATAGTAACAAGATTCTAAGTATATCATGTTCATAAGCAAAACTCGGTTTTGAAAGTCCGTTCATAAGATCTAAGACCTCAACCAAACGTCAAACTTGTTGTGCCGAACGCTGGTGCCGAATCTAATTGGAACAAGTAAGTTCGACTGTGGCACGAAGCTAGCGCGACACTGAATCAAACGTAAAACAAATGGGTTGAGCCAATTAACTTTTAAAACAGTTACATAAAGTACTAGGAGCTGGTGGAGTTTTGTACTGGAAACAATAAGGAATAATTTATGCATTAGGTTCAGCACATGATAGGCACGATGTTTGGCGTTAAGACAACTCGTAAGGGCCCCTAAACTTTTGACATCCTAAAGGGGACCCTCATAGGTTTTTAAGAGAGAAGTTTCTTTGTATTATTCGGAGTGCAAATAAGATGGCGGCCCCAATCTTACTGAATTCCTAACGGCCCCGAAGACCTCTGTAATGCGCCACTCTTTGATTTGAAGCTATGTCATAGTCGCTCTACTTGACTAGATGTCGACCAAATTGATTTGGGTCTGCCCAGATTTTTTCACGTGGTTTATCAAAGCAAACGTCGTGCTTAATTCATTTATTAGGCTCGGGACATGAAAAGTTCGACGTTTGATCTAGGCCAAACTCGTTTAATCCGGGTACTATCTGTTTGGCACTTCAAGATAAATTCTGGGCAAGAGAGCAATCTAGAGCTTAAATATATGGCTTAGTGCTTAAAGATCTCAAAAATGATAAGTGAATTTCTGCGAAATTTCCAACTTGATCATCATTGTGAATGCATATGAGTTAAACAATACCGAATCAAGATACCCCCACTTCCTGCACGAGGCGTTATGTACCGGGTAAATTGTGCATTCTCTAGTCTAGTCAAGACTGTGTCGACTTGCTTTGATTTTTCAGATAGCCACTATACAAAGCCTACTGCAATGTGGTATGTGATTCTGCTAATGCCAATGCAAAGTCAAAATGCCTAATTACATCAGGCCTGTCAACTCTCCCTGCTTTCTCCCGGTCTCTCAGTTTACATGCTTTTCTCCCGGTTTTGAAGACGTCATCTAGCAGAAATAAATGGATCTCTAGCTGCTATTTCATTGGCTTTCAGACATCTCTTTTGATTTTGTGTGATTTATTTTAAAAGATTTTCCGATTTTTAGTTGTGATACAATGGTCACATTGACTTTCCACATCGCAAAGCTTTTCAATGCTTTCTGAGTAACAAATACCGATAGCAATTAATTTAATGAGACTTGTTATGATCATTTTTGTTATAAACTGCTTGCCGAGCACAGCATTTCATCAGTTATGTTAATTCTCTTGTCAAATTTCTGTGATCTCCCGGTTTCTGACCAAATCTCCCTGCGTTTTTATAGGAAAAATGACGAATCTCCAGGTTTTGAAAATTTTAGGTTGACGGGTATGCTCCATCCTTCATTTTAATACTCTGAATCTAGAAATCGACCTATCTGCAATCTTTTCCAATTTGCTGCTATTTTCCTTGGCGGCGTCAGATCTATCTATAAATTATCAAGCTGAGGGCGGGGCAAATACGATAAGAAATGCAAAACTGTTAGTGTATTTAGAAACAACTGGTGGAAGGATTTATTCTCAATAGTAAATGTTTCACAATAATTATATCAAATTTCTGCAACATGTTCTGCTAAATGGTTCTGAAACTGGATTGACTTTGGTCCGGAGAGAACGGCAATCCGGAAGGAGACTGTTGACAGGAAGGAGACTGTTGACAAGAGATTGTATCAAATAAAAAGAATTTAGCAAATGATATTTTGACACTTTTTTTCACAAATTAGTTGCTCCTAAACTAGACACTGTGCTAACATTATCTATTCATAATTGTTTATAAAATTTTTTAACAAAAAACATTTATATACAAAAGGGATCACATTGGCTGTAGCAAGAAACCCAATGCTGTCTTGTAAATCGTCTTTCTAAATAGCCTACACGCTAATAATCTAAGAACAAACTAAGCACAAAGAGTGTAGTTTCTTAATGACAATGTTTAATTTGGTTTTGTCAAACTGTAAATCGTCTAGCGTAGTAATTAAAGAATCAGATGGTTTACCCATAGTTCCCAAAGCGCTCATTGAAGGTTAACAAACGTGATGATAGAGCATGCAGGCGTGAGATCAGGTATTAGAGAATTGCACTTTGCCTTTTTACGATCACTCTTGATTTGTATGCTGGATGTAAAGCCTACGGTCAATTCAATGATGTTGATTGAAGAATTTTCAGTAACTAATGCGAGGTCTGGCCTGAGCGAATCTCCTGTTGTGAAGCCAGGTGATAAAAATGAAAGAAGATCGGCATATATTGAGCAATTCGAAAAAGATAAGAGAGTCTTGGCTAGAAAAGGAAGCACAAGAGTTGTGACGCTAAGTGTATCTACCATCTTCAAGATAGACTGTGCGCCTAGAGATGATATGCTGAAGAGTTTCAATATTTAGGCAGAAGGAGCATGCCGAGGACTGAGAGATTATCCATTTGCTGAGATTATTCCTGGTAGCAAGGGTATTATTGAGATATTTTATTGTGAAGTTGAAAATGTTTTTATAATAATAAGTAATAATAAATAAACGAATATTTTGCCACGATAACTTATCTGTACAATGTATACTGTTAGCATTAGGGTTCTAGTACAAGACATAAAGTAAAGTAAAGGTAATCCCGTATACTTTCGTACGTAGGGGATTCCCTTTAGAGAGGACACTTATCCTGAGCCATCGGCATATGAGGTAGGGTGGCCAATTCCTTTCCTCCTCACCTTTATCTCTCCAGTGTTGCCACCGGGTACCAATTTGCTACTGGGTGAGCAGTGAGCAAGCATTCAGCCAGTATATCGAGTCGGGCTCAAACCGTAGACCTTCTGCAAGGGAGGCATGCACTTTAACCACTATGCTACCTAGACATATGATATGTAATATAAAAGATCCAAAAGAACTTACAAGACCCATAGATATAGCCCATCCCAGACAAAAAGTCGTTTGAAATCTTAAAATAATTTTTCAAAAATCTTTTAAAAAGAAGTCTTGATTAAGTCTCTGTGGCACTTAGTGGCAAGTCATCAAAATTCTTTCTTTGACAAAGTCTTTTTCTACCACTTCCACTGGGATGCGTACTTCCTGATATCCGATGAAGCAGCCTTCAATACGGGGTGCTTACTAAACAACCTGTTTTGCCATATTTATGCTCAGGTTCAAGGAGCCACACTCAGTCACACCAAGCCACACCCAAAAATCTTCTAGATACTTATGATAGAATACCCAGTCGAAGAGGTGACACTACGCCAGTGGCGTGTAATAGACAAAATGAATTTAACCATGACAGGAGTATATTCATGGTGCCAAAAGCATAAGTTAACGATCCATCCTGACAAGGGTGAGGCTATGATACTGACAAAAAGATCGGTTGCTGGTCCAATGAGACCAATAACAATTGGTCAAATGTTATTAGCAAAGTGAGCGAAACTGTTTGACTTGGAGTGAAAGTTGATAATAGACTGTCTTGGGAACCACAAATAGACAGTTTGTGTAAGAAATCCTCCCAGAAATTAAATGCTTTAAAACGCAAGAAATTTCTTCCACGAAGGGTTGTAGAAAAAATTTACTTCTCCACCATAATCTCAAAAGTTATATTTGCATCGCTGTCTGGGCAACTGTTCTACACCACAGCTTGAAAAGCTAGAAAATATCGATGGAAGCATAGCAATAATGATGTACAATCTTCCAAGAAGTACATCGAAGAAGGCCTCTCAATGGCCAAGTGGCATCCACCTGCACATATATACAAACGGTGCAAAGCAGCCTTGATGCACACATTTTACAACCAGACCAAACCAGACTTAATGGAATTCGAAAAGGAGTGAAAACTCGCGACGTTTGAAAGTGGATAGATTCAGAACTGAAGTTGGCAGAAGCAGTTTTAAATACAGAGGAGCTGTGCTATGGAATGCTCACTATACGAAGAAAAACAAGCTAAAGATAGGAACGCTTTCAAGAACAAACTGAACAGTCATAACAAGCTGATAAATGATTTTAGATTTACGAAAGGTAACATTACTATTCTTAATAAAAAAGTACGATTACTCTTACTTTTAAGTTGCTTTTTCCTATTCTTATGATAAATGTTATTAGGTTATTATTAGATTTAAATTTCAGGTCTCTTATCAGCTCCTTGGAGTTGCTGACCATTCAACCAGGAGAATAATTAAAAAATGTATGTATGTATGTAGTGAATCACTTTGGAACCCTATAAAGAGCGTTCACGGGGGGCACATGCACCCAATGATTCCCCCAGCCAGCAGGCCAGAGACAGTAGGAACTGTAAAGTTGTAGAAGCAGTCTTACAAACAGTATTTTCCAATATTTCGACTTTTCTATTACAGTGTCAAAACCTGTAATGTCTGTTACACGCCTTATGTAATGACGGTTACACAAAACATTTAGGTTTGCGCAAAAATGGAATGGATTAGGAAGAAATAACCATTACCGTTCACAAATTTCACACATCTGTGACTCACTTTCAGTGAAAGTAGTTTGATAGAGTAAGAGGTTCAGTTGAGTTAGCAGTTTGAAAATGTGTACTAACATTTAATGATAATCAGATGTAATGTCCGTTACAGTCATAAAAATATCAATAAGTCAAACAACAAGTGAGCAAAACGCTTCTTGGAAACCGCAGCTGAATTATAAATTTCAAGAGAAGAGCCACGACGAGAAACATGTCGGAAAAAGTTCCTTTCTTCTTTATTTAATTCGACATTCCAGAGTTCATTAGTTCTTTCTTGATTCCCACTTGTTTTCCCATTTGATGTTTTCCCCAATTTTATCCATAAAACGTCTTATTGCCACTTTCATACTAGCCTTGGATGAGAGACGATGTCTCGAAACGTCCTGTATTTCATAGGTAAAGTCTTTTTGGTTGTATCTTATCATCTGTTATGTCTATATTAACAACGGCTACGTCTTAATAACATTGGTTCTTATGTTATGTCGAACTAATGAACTCTGGAATGTCGAATTAAGTAAAGAAGAAAGGAACTCTTTCTGACAAGTTTCTCGTCGTGGCTCTTCTCTTGAAAACGAGCAAAAATTTTCAGTTATGGAAAGAAAGCTCAATTATGTTGACTTAAAAAGCATTGAAGTCTTTTTTTAAAGTAACTTGCCAATAAATATGAATTTGAGGCAGAACACAGGAATTTTGATTGAACCGTAATGTCCGCTACATGGAATAGCCCCAAATTTACGTGAGATGACGGTTGAAAGGCGAGAAAGCCAGGGAAAAAGTTATCGATTCTTCTTGTTATTAAACCGTTATTGATGGATTATTTATTATGAATTTTGCATTATACTTATAGAAGAGGGTTGTTTACTCTATGCTTTTGGCTTTCCTCAAAATATTCGCTTCCTCGGCTACACATTTTCTTTTACAGGAAGCTGGTTAATACGAAGCGAGTACTAAGTCGGTCAAAAAATTAAGAAACCCTAGTACTTTGCTCAGGAATTAAGAAACTGTACAATATCAATTCGCCTAAAACAGAGTCTATTGCCTTGTTTCCACTCCTTAATTTGTACAATTTTCGTTCGAAAAGAACTGTAAATTGTTATTTTGATCTGTTTGGACGTTATATCCACTCAGAAGGGTTTCGGTCTCGAAAATGAGAAACTAACTAAGAAACTTCTAGTACTGGAATGCTAAAGTTTTGACATCATATTAAGAAACTTTTAGTACTAGGTACCGATCCAAGTTCCTTATAAAAAACGTGTAACCGAACATTCCGGACAGTTGTTCCGGAATGTCATTCCGAGCTATTCGAATAGTCGAGGATATACTGTATAACATTTATAGGAATTTTAAATAGATATGACTTGTCGATTTTTTTCGGTTTAAACAATCCAGTATTGAACATTTCTACGTCTTTGAGCATACAAGTACGACCGTTTTACAAGCCAAGTTCTTATGAAAAGAAAGCGTAATTATATTGCTGAAGTAAATAATGTCCCCCTCCCCTAACTAATGGTCCCTCCCCCCAAATGTTCACGTGCTTTTTCTACCTGTCGCATGGAAACCATGGAAAGCAGAAAATAGCGGATATGTTATTGGAGAAGATATCCAATTAGTATACCTGTTAGTAGCTGTTGAACAATGGGTTGAACTTGTTTTCTGTTCTTTCCTTAATTTTTAATATTGCTGTCGCATTCTGTGTTTCTCTCATGCAAGGTATAGCTCTTTCTATTTCTACCTTTACTTATACCAATAGCTGTTGGCCAAAAAATGCCAATCGTGCGTAGGCAGTCGGAAAAATTGTAAATCTAAATCTGAATCCGTACGTAAAAAACAATTTCCGAAGCTTCCATTGCATGCTTATGTCGCAAATCAAAAACGTTTCCACAAGATGAAAGATTGGAGATGATATTTAGGGAAAAGAGATGTTTATGAAATACTTCTACACATTTTAGCTAGCAACGATAAACATTGACAATTAAAATAGCCATAATCAATAAACCATATTGATAAATTTATCCCCTGATTTTGAAATAGAAAATACTGCAAAAATTTAATACCTTGTTTGTAGTAGTATGGTATTTTAGCATCGATTCAGAAGCAGACATTATTTTTCGCGGTTGTATCCATTCTCTCAGTCTACAACTTGCAAATTTTGACACTTGCGAATTCTTTGCTTTCCATTAGTATTCCAAAATGTGGCTTCTTTGCTCAAGGCTAGTTTCTCATTACGCAAGACGCCTCTGTGGTCTACAAATCCAGAAATAATCGTGAAAGCAATGCCAATAGGCTTTTTCCAGTGAACACAACTTTTTAAGCTGTGCGAAAAGTTTATTTAGATGTGCGACAAAAAGCTTTCTTAATTCGAACTGGAATAAGTCGTCGCCAATTCGATTAGGAGAACAGGTGTCGTTGCGTAGTTGTTTATGAAGCACGAAATCCTCATTGAGGTGATGACCATGCATAAGACACATGCAATCCTGCAGCCTTTTCTACTTGCAGATAGCTATGGTTCAGTAGCTATGAAAATATATCTTCCATGACATTACTCACTACACAACCACACCCGAAGCATGGAATTTAAGCTACGGGGAGAAAATACAGTAAACACGTTTTGACTATGTATACTCAATATAGCATTGTGTAAAGAATTTGCAAAGTTCTTCAAAGTAATGAAATCTAGCGATAAACGCTTAGGTTTTCAGTCATTGATGATATGTTTTCAAAGCTATGAAAATATCCCATTCATTCCTCTTATCATGGTTGCATCACGAATTATGTAAAGCTATAACAGCAACTCCTATTTCAACTTTCTGTTGTACAGAGAAAGAGCTAGTCAAAACAGAATAAAAGGGTGGGATGCTGCTAAAGGAGGTTAATTACCAAGGAAATTCTGAGCCAATTTTGTATGAATTGGAATAAAAACCTTGCCCTTGGCTATGTTTATGTAATAGAGACTGTGCCCATATGAACACTGATACAGCACCATTAACACGTGCATATTGCTATACACGTTTCTTTGTTATAATAAAACCATTATTCTGCCTGAGCCTCAATTTTCTAAATTTTTCCCGAAATTGAGCCTGAGAGCTTCTTAAATTTTTCTTAAATTTTACTGAAATAAACTGACTGTAATGGTTTACACTTTCGTTATTGATTTTGTATACTTGAATTTAAATTCCATCTTCAACATTTTGAATGCAATAACGACGAAATATTGATTTATGGCTTAGAAAAACACTAAATTTTGGAAATTGAGCCTCGTGATTTTCTTACGATTTTCTTAAGATTTTGACCATTTGAGCCTCATTTTCTTATAAACTGTTTTCTTATAAAAAAACGTATGTGATATATCTGTAGCAAGTACATATTCTACACTTACGTAAAATCACATGGGGGTACTAGTAGAACATTAGGGGACCTGCCATCAATCAAGTATAGCGCAGAGGCAGGCAGGTACCTACAGGAGGCATGGGGGCAATACCCCAAATGAAAAACTTTGCGTGGTTTTGCCCCCCCCCACCCAAGCAGAATTGTTAACGTGGAGATTTGCATTGCAAAATAAGACTTTTGCACCTCCAAAGTGATTGTCCTGGCAGGTATTGCCCTTCAAGGGTATTTCCTTCAGTTACGTGCTTGGACAGAGGGGGTGGAATAGATGCAATAGGATCACCAAAACTTTCGAGAAGAAAACGTTGGGTAAAACATTATTTCACACTGTAAAAGTAGTATAAAGGGGCACCGTAAATCCTCAAATAAGCTACCAAGGGCTTATTTGCAAAAATGAATTTTGACTGGGGGCTCATTCGAGGGGAGAGCTTAATTGAAGAGCGCTTATTTCAAACTTTGGCACTCTCCTCAAAAGTTGACATAAAAGAACCACAAGATTCTCTCCATCAACTAAATTAAAGAGTTACAAAAGGCTGTTTTGCAAATGAAATTAAAGAGTTACTAACGATTTCTTTACGAAAGTCACTCTTTTTTCGCTTTTTTATCTCCATTCAAAGGAAGTAATACTGTATATCTATTGTCCTGTGGAGATTTCTTGACATAAGATATTGTTCTGCAATTATGCTTCCCTCGGATAAAGCCCCATGGACGCCTATTAGAGGGGGATTATTTGCGGATTTACGGTACTGTATTTGGAGGCACATAGAGACCAATAAAATAGTCCTTGTTTTTTGTACTGGGATGCAATAATTTCTTTTACACAGATATATTTCATATTTAATGACTATTAAATAGTTATACCACTATTGGAAGAGGTGGAAAGAATGAAATTGAGATGGTATGGTCATGTAATGAGAATGGATGAAGAGAGAAAACAAAAGATGTATTTGCAGTGGAAGCCTGATGCAAAAAGACCAGTTGGACGACCACGAAAAAGATGGATGGAAGGTGTAAAAACCGCAATAGAGAGAAGAGGAAGATCTTTGACTGAAGTGGAAGAGGATAGAAGCTATGAGGATAGGAACAACTGGAGAAGATTTCTGAAGAACATGCCAGCTGACAGACAGTGACTGTCTACCAGGCGAATTGGTGAGGTGAGAATTTAATGACGATGTCCGAAGCACAAGGAAATGTACTTATATGTAGATATGATTTGGCGGAAGAATATTATAAAGGAGCACATTGAAAAGAACAGGTAGATAAGTCACGTAGAAGCGAAATTATCAAGCACAAGTTTGAGATTATCCCATCATTCTGATTTCTTCACAGATAACTATGACTGTGAACAAGGAGCTTATCACTTGCAAAGATCTCGTGCACGTTGTGAAAAATCACACAGGCAACTCACAAAAAATTACCAAGTATCACTAGAAGCACTAAAAAATCATTCTGAATTTTGAAACCAGAAAAATCTCGTACAACTCGAACGAGTGATAGACCTCTTAGTAGTAACTATTCCTTTGCAATTCTTTCAGGCAATATAGGCTTTTTAATGAAATTATGAAATTATGTGTTGTTTTTTATAAGAATAAAGTTTATAAGAATATTGAGGCTCAAAATCGCTGAAAATTTAGAACATTGCAAGAATAATGCTAGGCTCAAGCTTCAAGTAGACATAAGACTTCTGTTGTAGTGTAGTTATGATACTGTTTTCTGTATACTTTCGCATTATCGATACAAAATATAAACTCTTGCTTAGTTTTATGATGTAGTAAAACACAAACAAAGATTGGAATATGTTCCTTAAGAATTTATGCGGAACTACACCGTTGGTATTTAAGAATAATGTTAAAATAATTCTAAGCTCAAAATCAGAAAAATACAAGAATATTGAGACTTGGAAAAAAGCTAGGTATTCTTATGAAAAAGTAATGTATCTGCAGGTGGCTCCAGCGCGTTGCCCAGCTCCTACAAGATGAAAATCACTATTATAGCTCAAATGCTTTACAGATCCTTGACTTCAATTCTCAAATCATGGATAAATCAAACGGAGCATTGTTCGCCAGAGAAGAAGCCTTAGAAAGCTCAAGGTGCGTAGCATGCTTCCTTATGTGACGTGTATTGCAGCAAAATGGCCTACTTCATTGCAAATTTAGCTTGCTAAGTGAGCCCATTCTTAAACACCTTTTTAAGGGCTCACCAGGCATTCTCCCGGTGCCCCGGTGGGCCAGCGCACCCATGCAATGAATTGCATACTCAAGGTAACCATAAATTTGCCATTGAAGCACATTGGTGACACAAAGGCCTGCCTGTAGAATATGATATAGAAGCTGTAACACCTATTGTCAGCTAAAATATAATCATTTGCCAAGCTTTCAAAGAAACGAGCTTTATTTTCAACAAAACATTTTTGCACGTACCAATTGGAATAGCTCAAAAAATGACTTTGCATTATTCTTTCACGTTGTTTGTTGAGAATAGGCAGCCTTGGA
>WIPJ01010048.1:8700-29995 GCA_018155075.1 Cassiopea andromeda | reverse complement strand
AGAAAAACCAATTTTTGTTGGTGCTCATGCGCTTAAGATTAGGATTGTTTAATGAAGATTTAGCTGACAGGTTTGGTATTTCTGAAGGTACATGCTCAAGTATTTTCACAACATGGGTGAGATTGCTATCAAAACTCCTTGGTAATGCTCTTATAGTATGGCTGCCAAAGGAAGCAGTTTATTCCAACTTGCCCAAAATGTTTCATGAGAAATATAGACATGCAAGATGCATCATTGACTGCACAGAAGTTTATATTAGGAGACCCAAATCTTTGGATGAACAAGCAGCAACATGGTCTGATTATAAAAAACATAACACTTTTAAATTTTTAGTTTGTATTTCTCCAAATGGCTTCATAATGTACTTGTCCGATTGTTATGGGGGTAGGACATCTGATCAGTATATTTGCCAGGATAGCAATTTTTATAAATTCTTGGACTATGGTGATGAAGTTTTGGCAGATCGAGGCTTTCAGATAAAAGAGGATCTATTGCTGTACTATTGCAAACTGTTTGTACCACCTGGAGCAAGAGCCAAAGCACTGATGAGTGCTGCTGAATGCAAGAAAACAAAAGAAATTGCCAATGTGAGAATACATGTGGAACGTGCAATAAATAGGCTTAAAGAATTTAAGATTTTGAAGAATGTTATGCATGTAAACATGTTATCACATGCAGATGCAATAATTCGTACATGTGGTGCCCTTTGTAATTTGCAGCCACCTTTAATAAAATA
This sequence comes from Cassiopea andromeda, assembly GCA_018155075.1. NCBI lineage: Eukaryota > Metazoa > Cnidaria > Scyphozoa > Rhizostomeae > Cassiopeidae > Cassiopea > Cassiopea andromeda. Next base: position 29,259 of record WIPJ01010048.1, on the reverse strand, counting down.
AACTTTTAACAGTTACCATTATGTATTTTTTTAATATACTGACTAGTGGAAAATTAAGTTCCAGTGGGCCCTTTTGCTTGTCCCAATAGTGACAAAGAAATTAGTACTTTTACCCCAGTAGCCAAAATGATGAGGGCCCTTTATCATTTTCTCCTGTGTGCAAAACACTCAACATGGAGATTTGCTAAGTGGCCTGACTTTGTCAGTGACATGCAGTTCACTTTTATCTTTGTGGTAAACTAATAGTATATCCCGAAAAGGTATAATTTTCACTATTTTCCCACTACACATTTCTTGATATGAAACCTTGGTACCCGACACCCCAAAATTTAAGAAACTGTTAGAAAATATCAAGTTGATTGACATATCCTTGTTGTTTATTACAAAGAGTTATTGTCATAAATTGATGGCAAATATAAATTTACATAGAATTCAGTCAAGTCACTCTTCAATATTGACCAAAAAGTTTGGTCAATGTCAATTTGCTGCAGGATATTGCCATGAGCTGTCCAAACAAAAAAATAGCTTTTTGTAACTTTGGCAGCAACCATTTGCATTTGACATTGAGTAAAATATTTATGAGTTTTTTTCAGTGTCAAAACATTGCTTTCCCTGTTCATGTAAGAAAGACTGGCTTCTGGATGATGTGGTGCTAAATGGCGTATTGAATAAGGACACTTGATCTCCAAACATGCCTTTCTGCAGCAATCACATTCTATTATTTTGTCTGGACTCCCACCAACGAATGGCCTCTCTTCACAAAGAATAAGCCCACACTCTCTTACTTTCACATTTCTGTATGTTAGCTTAAAAATCTCCTCAAAACAATTGGCAGCATCACCTTCCATTGACCTACCATATTTTAATGCTGGCAACTCTGATAGAACATGTGATGTGCCAGCAATTTTTGCAAATAATGGCTCAAGGTCAATTTTTTCCCCTGACAATCTTCTCAATTTTGCAAGTTGTGTTTTCACATTATGCCCCTTTGAAGCAGTTATGACATGTCTTCTGTATGAAAACCAATCAGGATTTTCACTTTGCCCCAATGTCTTCCTCTCAATATCTGCAATTTCTTTGCTGGAAATGTTTTGTATTCTGTGCAAATATTCATTTGCATCTCTTACTTCCAGCAATATCTCACTGTGTGACTTGCATGACTTGACAATATTCTGTTTGGAAGCCACTGTTGGGCAAGCGAATTTTGGAAATGCAGAAAACAATATGCAATCCGTTTCATCACAAATTGGCCTTATTGCAGTTGCAATATCATCAAGGCACAGCTTAAAATTACGCTCACTCAAAGGATCATACTGTTTCTTTGGTGATGGATTTAGGTCTCTTTTAGCTTTTCCCCTTTTCCCAAAGTCATTCCTGGACAATTTCATGTCCTTAATCTTTATTGGTGTGACTTTTCTGTTTGATGGCAGCCATTCACATGCTTTCGATGTGCAGGATGGAATTGTTAGGCCCAATCGACATGAAGCTTCCAAACGGAACAAAGCAGCAGCAACATGGTTGCAGGTTTGAGCCATACCTGCCATACATGTGCAGTGGGATGAAACTATTTTTCCACTTTGCTTCACAATGCAAACCCACAGCTTGTGTGGTATATCACTTATTCTTTGTAATGGCCTGCATGTACCTTTGAGAACACAATATTTGCTATTGCCACTAATATTATGAAAGTCTAAAGTTGATACCTATCCTTGTGAGTGCTAAATATAAGCCTTTGAAGTTTTATAATCACTCAAGTCTTTGCTTGCTAGTTCACTGGGGTGAAAAGCCAAAAAATTAAAGATGTCTGGGTATAATGTCAGCGGCCAAAGCTTAATGCCTTCTTCTTCTTTCAACCAACCATTTTCAAGTTTGAATGGGTCGGGTAGAATTACCCCATCTTCAAGTTTAACTTTGTCTTGATAGGAAGTAGCCATCTCCATTTCAACCTCTTCTGCCGTTTTTACTATTGGCACATCATTTTCCAAGGCAACAAACACCCTTGCAATCAGCTCGTTTTTCTTGCCAGTCACTTTCAAACCACGGAGACGAAGTAAGTCCTTGAGCTCTTCCACCTTCATTGTTGAAATCATCTCAAGATCCATGTTCTTCTCAACTTTTTGTAGCCTATCAGAGCTAAGTACTTGTACAAGTTTTTAAAAAAAACTGTTCGCGAGTTAATAGGCTACAAAACAATCAGCAAACAACGAAGAAAGTCGAAAAGAAATTTTAGTTCCAAGTCTCAAACACAGTCAAATCGCATAGAAAACGTTTGTTGTTGTGAGCTCGACGAATTTTCTTTCACCCCGAGCTCGCGCCCATTCTCCATTGCGAAACCGAGGCCACGGTTCGTTGAAGTGGTGTATTTCAGCATTGTGCTTTAAATCCTATTAAAAAAACTTCATACAGCGAACTTAACCAATTATTCCTGTAATCTCAGTTTGAAAAGCCGCTTTGATCGATGGGATAAGCCAAAAGAGCTCTCTACACATTATACTTGTTCTAGTCGCCTCAACTTCAAGATTGTTCGACTTACCGTAACTTTATAAGCTTTATTCTTCATACTTGCGTGAACTTGTCCTTTGAGAACCCCTTGACTATAACAAAAATTGTCTATATGTCCCGATCTGTTATGATTTTCTCCTCTCGTGATAGATTTTTCCTCTCCGGAAAAGAAAGAGCTGAGAGCCGCTATCGAAAGGGATGCCATCTTCGTTTATGTTCAGTTTGTTTGGAACTGAAATTCCGGTTACCTAGTAACATGACGTAACTACTTAAGAACTCTATTGTAACAACAACAAAAGGACTTCTCCCTTTAAGAACAAGAAAGAATAAGCAAACATGGATGACTGATGATATTCTAAGCACGATGGACGAACAGAAAGCTCATAAAAATGTTGATAGAGACAAATATAACCAGTTAAACAAAGAAATAATTAATGACTGCAGAAAGGCAAAAGAAATTCGGTTCAATAAGCAATGTGAAGAAATAGAAGAACTAGAGAAGCACCATAATTCGAAAGAAATGCATGCTAAAGTCAAAGAACTATGGCGAACAATGGATGCATAATGGATAAAGAGGGAAATCTCCTCTTTGAGGAGGAAGATGTCGCTAATAGATGCAAAGAGTATATTACGGAACTATATGATGATAATAGAGCTGAAGTGCCTAAATTTGCAATGACGACTGCATAGAACATATTGCAAGAAGAAGTACAGAAGGCCATATCTTCAATGAAAAATGGTAAAGCAACGGGTTCGGATGAAATATTAACTGAAATGTTAAAAGCTCTAGATGACCGCATTGTAAAAGCAATAACAAAGCTTTGTAATATAATATATAACACAGGGTATACACCAACTGAACTAGAGAAATCAATTTTCATATCAATTCCCAAAAAAGCAAAAGCACAGGACTGTACAGAGTTTAGAACTATCAGCCTTATGAGCCACGTCACCACAATCCTGGTGAAGATCATACAAAACGCATAGCAAACAAATCGATCAATAATGTAGTAATCTGCAGAGTAGGTTTAGACCAGGAATAGGTACCAGAGGAGTATTTAACTTACGAACAATTCTAGAAAGAGCAATAGAGGTACAGCAGGACGTGTATATATGTTTTATTGACTAAACGAAAGCCTTCAATCGAGTTAACCATACCAAGTTAATAGAATGTTTGAAAGAAATAGGAGTGGACGACAAAGATCTAAAAATAATCATCAAAATGTACTGGGAACAAAATGCAGTGGTAAGAACTAAGACCGGAGTTTCATCAGGATTTAAAATAAAGAAAGGTGTAAGGCAAGGTTGTGTACTCTCACCAAAACTCTACAATTTGTATACAGAAAAGATATTTAGAGAAATTGAAGGCATGCCAGGTGTAGTTATTGGAGGAGTAAACATAAATAATTTAAGATATGAGGATGATACTGGGCTTTTAGCAATTGATTCTGGAAAATTACAAGACTTAATGAATACAATAAATGAAAAAGGAAAAGAATATGGGATGAGCATTAATATAAAGAAGACTAAAGTGATGGTTGTAACTAAGAAAGAAGTCACAGCGAATGCTAACATAACAATAGAAGGGAGAGCAATAGAGCAAGTTAAGAAATTTATATACCTTGGACATTTAATAACAGACAATGGGAAATGTGATAGTGAAATAAAAAGACGAATAGAAATAGCAAGGGGAGCTTTTAACAACATCTCAAAAGTCATAACATCAACAAAATTAAGTACATCAACCAGACTGAGACTAATAAAATGTTATGTGTGGTCACCACTTTCTTATGATGCAGAAACCTGGACAATATCAAAAACACTTGCTGGAAGAATAAACGCCTTTGAAATGTGGACGTATAGAAAAATGCTAAGACTTTCATACACCAAACAAAACAAATGAAGAAATTCTAGACATGTTAAGTACAGAACAGCAATTGTTGTCTAACATTGTCAAACGAAAATTTCAATATTTTGGTCACCTAATCAGACAGAATGAGTTACAACGTCAACTGCTTGAAGGAAAAATCAATGGCAAGCGCAGCAGAGGAAGACCAATAACTGCATGGATACACAGCCTAAAGAAGTGGACTGGAAAATTATATGGAAATTTGATACGAACAGCAGAAGACCGTGAAAAGTTTAGATTCATGACAGTCAACGTGCTAAAAGCATTGGACACACTATGATGATGATGAGTCTGCTACTATCAACCATAGAAATAGTATGACCAGAAGGCGCACTAGTTCAAATGACGATGGGAGAGCATGGAAATCCAAAATGGTACCAACAAGGTGGCAAAAGGAAAAACACTGAGACAAAGGTAACAGCGGATATATCGGTTTCGCGAGGGACAAAATGGCTAAATCGTGCTCTATCGTAAGTATTCAGACCCGTCACTAGAAAAAGGCTTGAAGAGAGTTTTATTTTTATTCACAAGCATGAAGGGGGCTCATTGGGGAGTAGAAAAACCGTAAAGCCGTCAATTTTTTTTGAAAAAACCGTAAACTCGCCAAAGTTTTTCCAAAAACCATCTTTTACATCTTTCGAAACTGTAATGGCATGTAATTCATTGTAAGTTCGAATGCAGTGGAAACCAATAGTTTATCAGAAGATATATGGTCGACGCAACAAGTTTGCCAAACAAAACTATAGTCATCATATTTTCATTAAAACTACTGTTTCTTTACTCATCCGCTTAATCTTTTCTCAGTTAATACGAAGGGGGGTCGTTTATTAGGCACTTGAACGTAGTGCTATTTCACTGCAAACCATATTCCTATAACAAAGAGCACAACTGCTTTCCCCATGTACTGTACTAAAACCTGGTTTTCCCGTTTGTTGTATGAAGGGGGCATACCATGGCCAGTTTTTGCCAGTCATTTCTAATAGCACATAATGTAAGTGGAGTGAAGGAAAGCAAATGGGGAGCGGAACTTTATGATATCATCTAATTCAGTGAATGGATATAGAAGAAAACATTCAACAGTAAATAAACGTAAATAAGTTAGCTTAGAAATCGATGATTGAAGCGAACAGCTTTCCCATATCTAGATGTGAGTCCTAGTAAATGTTCTGCATATTCATCTAACTCAATATCGGTAGGTTCTGTTTCGTAAAAATCTCCCCTTTCGTCATCTGGGCTATCACTGCTTTCATCATACTCTTCATCTTCTACATCTTCACTCAGATCATATTCTTCGCTAGGGCAAGGTTCTGGAATGTTTTCACAATCTCGTTGATTGTGGAAATTTGTGTGTGTGGAATTGAGAATTTAGCAAGCTCAGGTACAGTGTAGTATCGTGAGTTGATAGCTTGGAGCATTTGCTCATCAATATCGCATTCACTAAGATAAGGCAATCTCGTGAGGTCTGAATCTGAGCTAAAACTAGGCATATCATCGATATTTGGTAGCAGTTCATATTCTTCTGTATGCAGTATTAATTAGTAAGTGGAAAAAAGAGAGCTCTGGTTACATAAAAAAATTACACGCAGCAAAGTGGCAATGTAAATTAACAGTATTGCTGGAGGCTATCATGTAAGACTCATTAAAGATAGGTAACTCTTCTGAGCTGAAATTCAGTCTTGGAATATCGATCAAAACATGTTTGTTATGGAGTGAGCAGTCACTGGAACGCCACGCAAGGTAGCAATTGAAAGAAAGGTGCCAACTACTTTTAACTGTCCAAACAAAGGAGTTTCCTATGCTTGAATTAGGGAAAACAAAAAACTGCAACTGCAAAAAAGTCAAAGGAAAAAATACAAAATGAATATAGTACCTAATCTATGGCAACTCAGCTAGTATTTATTTACTATATGAGTTTTCTTAGGTCATCTATTGACTCAAAATGTTTGTATACACCACAACTATACCAGCAAAGTCGGCAATTTACATCTGCAAACGCAAATGATTCCATATTAGAATTCAATGATTTGCTGGCATCTTGAAGGATCTCTCTTCGCCTAGCCGTTAAATCAAGTCTTACTTTACATTTCTGGTTGTTCTTCCGTGCTCTAAAGATCACTGTTCTATGACGCCATGTAGTGAGTTTTGCAATCATCTTTCTGCTTTGTTTCCCTTTGTAGTTTGTGATTTTGCCAATTCTATGTGCACGGTCGACTACATCATCTAGAATTTTCACACCGAGCTCTACAAAGACGTTAAATTTTTGAAGAAGTTCGTCAGCAGACTCTTTTTGCCCTGGTGGCGGTAAATCTACACAATCAATACGTAGGCAGAGGAGGCGTTGATATTGCTCGGCGTTGTCATTGGCCATACGTAGTTGTGAGATATGGCTTTCCATAATTGCTATTCTATCCTCTATACAGAGATTTTCTTGCTTTGATCTTCAATGGTTTTTAGTAGATTACTAATGCAGTCTTTCGTTGCTACTTAAGTTTCTAGTTTTTCAAACTGTACAACCATCATGTGATAAAGTTTATCCATCGTTAGGCTCACGGAAGGTGCACCTTGAGGACTGGGGGAATTAGATTTAACACGACGTGGCTTCGTCATTGCTGCTTTGCAGTTACGAACAGGTTAAAATAAATATTTGCTAATCAGAAATAGAGATAATGTTCTCCAAGTCATACATAAATAGCATGTGCCGCTTGTCGGAGCTACTGAGAAAACTTCCACCATTGCCGAGTGTGCGCAGCCCATCTTGATTTGTGGGAAAAGTATGCGTGGAGATCCCATGGCTATTAGTTGAATTTCTACATCTTATGCCGCTCTGGCCTCCAGCAACACAGAACTGGCCGCCACACTTCTTAACCTTCAGCTGCGATGTGGACACTTCTACCACTTCAGACGCCATGTTTGAAGTTTGTTTGCGTGTTAAGGAAATTACGTCAGAAAACACACGATGCATCACAAGTTGTTGGAAAGTTTTGCATGGAAACTGACAGAAAAAAAGTATTACCAGCATAAATACAAGGATACTGCTATTGCAAATGCCAGTTTATATTGCTCTAATGTTGCACTTGTATAATTCTGTAAAAAATTTCGATTCATAAGCACTTTAAGGTCTCTGATGATGAAAACCAAAGCCCTATCTTTGAAGATGGATTTTATGAAACAGGCTTGATGTGGAAGAGCGCAGAAACTGAACTATCTAACAATAGAATGGGAAGTTTGGCAAGGTTAGGAAAGCTTGTGCAAAAAGCTAGAAAAGAACCCAGAACTGTACGGTGCTTATGACAAGATCATGAGAGATCAAGAATCAGAAAGAATTATAGAGGAAGTGAACTATGCGGGTCACGGGAAAGTTTTCTATCTACCACGTAAACCAGTCATCTGGGAGAGTGCTGAGATCAGGGACGGATCCAGACTGTTGTAGATGACTTGTACAAGTCACTCAACTTTCTCATTAATAAAGTTAAAATGGAGCGAAGTATAGAATAACAATCTGCATAACTATAACTGAGTTCTCACTATGCCTCACAGGCAGGGACGCTTTGAAACCCTATCTAACGTCCTCACAGTTCATTAAAAAGAATTCCTAACAATAGGCCAATGTTTTTCAGTTAGCGTGTGGACTATATCTGGAAGGCTTACAGCTTCTTGCCTATTTGTCTTGGAGGCCGTCAAGGTGCTATTCCGTGGTCGATTGATTCTTCTGCCGTGGCTGTAAGCCAGTCGGTCGAATGGTTTTTTTCTTTCACAGTTGTTGTCATCAGTGCGGACAAAATTCTCAGGTTGATTGCAAGTAGGATTTTTAAGACCTATTCACACTCACTTGCACTGACTTCGACTGACTTACGACCACGGCAAAGCACCAGAAATCCACAGAACAACTGCCCCATGGCTTCCAAAATAACAAAATAACAAGAAACCATTTGCATTATACAGCGGAATGAGTTCGAAGTTTTATTTTATGTATATTGAGTTCAAACGGTGCAATAAATTGCTTTTAAGAGGCCAACTGCATAAAATCAGACCTACTGAAGCTAGAATATGATTTTAAAGCCCAAATCTTCACCTGAATGGCCTAAATGAAATCAATTTTGCATCAAAGTTTGTACCATCAGAGGAGCTTTCAACCCAACCTGGATGTAGAAAAGTCCTTGGAAGGTGTCTATTTTAATTTACGCAGTAAGAAGCTACTAGACCAAGTGACAGGCATGCCAGAGTCGGGGAGGCTGGGGGGCTGCAGCCCCCCTATTTGTTAGTGCATGATGTCATAAAATAGAGAACCTATCCTAAGATATACTTTGGTACTCAAAAAGGGAGTTCTCTTGCAATCTAAGGCACATTTATAAACATGTTAAGAGGATCTGCCCCTGTCCCCCACTACCAAGCCAAGTAGGAGCTTGCCACTCGTCCCCACCTTCCTCACTCAAAATTTGCTCTGGCGTCTCTGAGTGAAAATTCATTAAATTAATGAAGAAGGTACTCGTCCTCTAGGTTATGCAGTGCAAGTGTTGAACACGGTAAAACCGCAAAAGCCAAAAAGAGTCAAAACCGCAAAACCGCACAAAAAAGCCGACTATTGGCAAAATCATCACAATTAAACAGAATTTCTTCAAATTCTACTACATATGCAGGCCTGCCAACCTGCATCCAAAGAGATGCGGGAAGAAATGGCAAGCTGCGCTCGTATTGCACCAAATACCAGCTGTGATTTATGCTTTAATTCCTGCCTATTGAACTATTTGCAGTTCAATGCTCGTGCCATGGCGTCCTCCTTGCCACACATCAAGCGAGAAAGTGCTATTGCACATTGCAGAAGGAAAGGAATGGTGAACAAGTAGGCAAACTCAATGAATTAGCAGCTTATTTTTTTAGTAGCATAAAACACGCCAAACGTATCCAATATGAAGTTATGATACAAGACTGGTTTTTGCAACTTATGAATACAAGAATTTCATCTGAAGATAATCATGCATGAGGTATTCAGGACAAGGGGTAATATACAGGAAATTTGGGAGGCTGTCGTATGTTAGAATAATCTTCACGTACATAAGGAAAAAAATGCGCAAGTCAATATATAGGGTACATGCTGAGGTTAGAATTTACTTCCCTTATACTTAAAACTAGCAATGAGATACTGGCCACGGCAACTCGTGAAGTACTGATAGACAGGGCACTTAAACGTGTCGTTATCGTAAAAGCTATAGTATTACTACAGTAGTTTTTTCTATTGTCCATAAATTGACTTAATACCATAAATCTTCCCAGAATTTCTGATCTCCCTTCCTTGAATATATTGGTGTGCTCTATAAGCTTCATCGAGAACTTGATTAATCAAGTACTTAGCATTTTCTAGTTTTAGGGCCTGATTAAGCTGTAAAGTGAAAATACGATTTATCATACATTCTATGATAAACGTTTTGTCTGCGTTTTTGTGACTCACAACTTCTTTTTAATTCCAACCATCTCTATCACATCTAGTCTACCCTCAGGAGTTCCTTGCTTGGCCTAAGCAGGGCCAATTGGCTTAAATATACAAATTTCGATTTCCAAACAATCCAAATACTGATTCAGACTGAACGACTGTAGGCCATCTTATGATTACCAACCATTTTTATGCTTTGAAGTTGGTTTATATTTCTTGAAAGAAATTTGCAATTCAAGCTAGTACTGTGTCCTTCCATGTGAATTTAAGATAGCATATATGAAGTTTTAGAAAAATTCCATTCTATTTGTCATTGTACTTGAGATACTGTCCGCAATTCTAAATTTCTGAAACGGTTCTGTAACTTTGACCTGAAATCAGGGGTGATTTCCAGGGCGGTTAAGGGGGCAGAGACCCCTTGTCAAAATCTTTGTTCATTTTGGGGACTCCTCCCACCCAAAGTTTTACATTGATGTTGCTTTCCAAAGTGATTTGGCCTTACTTCCTAAGTGCTTTGTATTGTATTGCTGTGATGAACTTCATCACTGCAACATGGCTATTGAGATCTTTCTAATTGTTGGTTAAATTAGATCACCATTAGACTAACATATTATGTCTCTATTTTTGAAAATATGGGTATGGTTGCACCAAAGCCACACCCACTGTATGACATTGCGCCTAGAACCTCCCATTTTAAATTTTTTTCGACATCACCCCTGCCTGGAATGCAACTGCTGCAATGTAAACATGAAAACCAAAGCAGCATTCAGTTGATCATATTGTTTTTCTGACAATGCCCATTGCCAACTAACAGCACCTTCGTTGTTAAAATAGTTTTTAAACTCCTCATGAACAAGGCTGGTATCTTCTCCATAGTTATTTGATGATCTCAGGAATTCTATTTGAGTGATACCATTCATTAATTCTAGCATCCTGCCTCTAGTCACCATTGCTATCATCAACTGGACTATCTTGATCCACAATCAATTCCATTCTTTTCTTTGGTAACCAGAAGGAAATCATGTAAGGCCATCACAGTTTTCGTTATATCAAATACTTTTCTACTTTAGCATTGATGGGGCGATGAAAACCACCAAATCTACTAGCAGTTATTCCAACTGTATTTCTATTATCCTTCTGGCTCGGCTGAGGCGGTAATTAAAAACTTGTTTATCCCAGAAAGGTTGCTGAAAGGATACGGTTTCATTTAATGCCTCTTCAAACTAAATGCATAATCGCCAACAAAAGCATATGGCAGAACCTTTGCAGAATTTGGACGTTTCTTGCCTCTGTAGATGGAAAACAAATTTTTTTCAATGGCATACCCAAGCTTGCTGTTGGCGTAAACACTGCCATCACTCTGGCGGCTAGTATCACCGATGTCAACAAGAATATATTTGTACCTTGCATCACAAACCCCAAGCAGTACGATGCAGTGGGTCTTTTTGTAGTTATAATAGTTAGACCCCTCGTTTGGTGGGGCAAACATCTGTACATATTTGCCATCAATCGCTCTAACTACATTTGGAAAATTCCAATCATGCTCAAATTCAGCTGATATTCTCATCCAGTCATCTTCAGAGGGTATTTGTAAATAGTTTTGCTCTAGCAATGTTTTCCAAATTGCAACACAAGTTTCAAACACAATCCATCCGACAGTGGTAGGATTCATCCTGTAGCTCAAGTCAATTGTGCCATGGAACTCACCTTTTAACTAAATACTGCAAAGTTACTGCCAGTCTCTGATATGGGCTTATGGGTTTCCTCAGCCTAGTGATAGTGTTACTTATATATTTGATGATCAGTCTGAGGAGAGCCTCGAATGTTCCTGGTAGCATATGAAAATATCTAAAAAGTAATTCATGATCTTACAACTTTAATTCCTTGACGAGGAACTGATACTCCCCTTTCTGATCCTGCTCTCTGTATAAGTTGCGTACTCAAACTTTCCTCATGCGCTCCTTAGGCCCTTGATTTTTACACCAGTATAAAAATATCCTTTGTTTTCTTCTTCGCAAATACCAAAGCTTCAGAAGGCCAGCATGAGCCAAAATCTTTGTTGATAGACATTTCACGCGCTGAGTTTGAAGTCAGTGGAGATAGAAAAACCAGAGGACTTTGCATGAACGCATCGACAAACGCTGCAAAACAAGTGTCAGTGGAGATTGGGCTTCAAGAGCCATTTAATGGATTATTGACATAGTAACAACCAGATTGTTACTATGTTTGCACTTGAACCAGAGAATCGAATTTTTTTGACACTAACTGGATAATCAGTGAATGTGACTACACCCAAATATACGAAGAATTTAACTAATAGGATAATCGTAGAATTTGACTACGCCCAAATAATTGAAGAATTTGACTCCTCCTGATTAGTCGACTAATTTGACTCCTCCCAAATAATCGGTCAGAGAATCCACTGACCGAGTACTAAAACTGATCACTGAACATCAAATAATCACTCTTTGTTGAACAGTCCTAATGCCCAACATATATAAATTATATATATATATATATATATATATATATATATATATATATATATATATATATATATATATATATATATATATATATATATATATATATATACATACGGAGTAGTCTACCACAGAAGAATTCATGGCAAGATTGAAAGAATTCATAGCGAGAAGGGGCAGACCAAAGGTTATTTTTTCAGAAAAGGCAAAGATATTTAAGGCAGCAGCAGATAGAATACACAGAATAATGCAAATTGAATAGATGAACGACCTTTTGGCAAAGGATGAAAGTAAGTGGAAGTTGAATTGGAGCAGAGCTCCTTGGTTTGGAGATCAGTAGGAAGGCTTATTGGTATTGTTAACCAGTCATCATATAGAGGTATGGGAAAGGTTTTGTTAAAATTGAAAGAGCTCAAAGATGTACTAATGGATGTAGAGACAATTTTGAATAATAGACTATTAAGTTGTGTGAAGGATGATGTCAAATTTCAAGAGCTTACTCAAAATTTGATGATATTTTGAAAACACAATGCACTATTAGATGAAGAGGTTCACACTTGATGATCAAATTTTTGTCAAAATTGGGCATCACCAAAAGCTGATACCTAAAAGCTAGACTTCAATTTTTCTCTGGAAGAAGCCATTTAAAAAGTATGTATGCTCTGAAGGGGTGAGGGGATACTCAGAAAAGTGGAAACAACATAGGAAAGCATAGAAGGGTCAAAAATCAATCAACATTAAGTGTGCATATTTTTTGATTGGCCTGGAAAGCTACACTCCTTCTTCTGAGACACCAGTAGGAAACTAGACTCCACATTCCAGAATCACACCAAGAATAGGAAACTATTTAGTGCTACATCCAGTTTCTCATGAAACTATACTGATTGGAGATTCATTTTCTATTTTTGTGCATCTGCCCAATTGGTTGGAAAGTCAAATAAGGAAAATTCTATTTTCAACTAAAGTCAACATTGGCGACAGTTTATGTCCGTGAAACTTGTGTTGTGAAAGTATATCCCAGTGAAAGTTAACTTTTGCCTTGGGCATTTGCAAAAGTTTATCCAGGCAAAAATTTCTACCTGTTAAACTTCCTATTAATAAAGTACTTAAATATCAAAAATTGCTTTGGTTGTGTCCATCTTTCTGCTCTTAATACGTCAAATTGAGATGCTGAACATACAAATTATTAAAAGTAATGAGACTTTAAAATCCCTTAGCAAACTCATAGCTTTAACAACTTGAACAATACATTGAAAAACTGTACATGAAAGTCTAACAATTGGAGTACTCCAGTACTAAAAGCCGTTTACATCTCTCCACAGGATGCACGTAGTCTTCTCACAAGTTCCAGATCCTTTGGCATCAATGTCACTCTACCAGCATGAATTGTTGCAGTATTTCCATCTTCCATGAGACGCACAATAAAAGCTTCAGTTGCTTCTTGTAAGGCCAGCAGTGCATTTGACTGGAATCGGAATATCCTGTATTTTGATGAAAAGGCAAGAAGAATTTCTCGCACAAGGCGTGCGAACGGAGCTCTACGGATTAGCATATGATGTGTTGACTGAAAATAACGAATCTCTCTCAAAGCCTTTGTTCCTGGATGTAATCGTCGCTTCTTTCTGGCTACACTAAAACATGAAGGAAATCTAAATAGAAATAACTATATTAATCAAAATACGATACCAAAAATTGCCAAGATAGCATGAATAATTGCAAACATATCTGCATCATATGTTACCAATGCTTTCATTCCAAAATATGAAAACCTTTTGGGAGAAGGAATGCAGCACCAAAACCCAAATAGAACTTCACCAGCTTCAGAAATTGCCAAAAGAGCACCTTATATTAGACATACTACACAAATAGGATGAGTAGTCTACTGTTTGCTTTGTTTCATAGGCAATACACATCAATACACATGGAGAACAAAGATGGCACTTTTCCAGACCAATATGGTACCTAGGTCAAATATGACTCCAATATGGCTCCCAGATCAATATGACTCTTGGAGTATGCCTCTTTCAAATATTTTTTAATAAAATATGGTGACCAAGAAACTGGAAAGAATAAAGAGATGATAGAAACAGTAAGAAGGGTAAAGAATGAAAGTAAGATACTAGTGAAAGTTTACAGACTAAGTTGAAGAGTTTCTTACAACAGAACTTGGCATGACAAAAATCAATAAGCTAATTCTAGAAAGGCAATTCTGGATTTGTGGGGGAATGAGACATTAGTGGGCTTACAAGGTAGTAAACTCTCCTGAAGAGAATATGTGCTGTAAAAGATAGAGTCTTTACATCTATGCTAATAGCATTAACTAGGAGACATAGAAACTACTGTTTCAATGCCCCCAATAATAGAGCAAACTCCTTACCACTAAACCCATGGAACAGAATGGCAACTACCAAAAAATGGTGGAAGAGCTGCAATACCATATATAGAGGCGCAGATTAATTGATTTTCCTTTATATGTAGGATAATACAACCTCATGGTAACATTCTGTTTGTGTTCCTTATCTTCCAAACTAGGTTTCTTATTCCCACCAAAACGAAAAAAACACTTAATAATGTGTGTTATACCTTCCAGAGCAATATGACCCAGACCACATTGATCTCGTAGGAGAATCATGTCAGTCCAGGAGTGATATTGGACCAAGGGTTCTCTTTGTGCTAGCCCATCCATGATACAAAATTAAGATTTACCTAGCTCAAAAATGCTGATAAGCAAGCAATTATATAGGGATCTTTTGAATATCTTAGTTAAAAACAGCTCCTTATCACAGGACAAGGGTTCCAAATTACAATAGAGTTATTGCTCCACAATTCCATATATTGCAGCACTACAGGGAAGTAGAGTACAAAGCTCAATGCTAAATGTTCATTTTCCAGACATTCACATAGATGTTTTGGATGAAATCTCTTATTTAAACTCATCAACCATCCAGTAGCCTTGAGAGTGTTCTAATGTATATCTTGAAAACTCTAGGACCCTGTATTTCTAACCCTTGGGCTCTTCCTATATTAATCAATTATTTCTGAAATTATGTTTAAAATGCCTGCTAAATGTCAATGTAATCTGCAAATAAACCTTAGAAAAAAATTGCCTCTTCTTACCTACGTGCATTGATGACATCCCCTGTTGCTGTGAAGGACCTTGTGACCTTTTTTGGGGCATGGCTGGAATGTAAAGTGAAATTTTTAACAAAATTTTCAAGAAGTGATTGGGAAAAATGACCACAAACCTATGCTAGGCTACACTGTTAAATAAAGGAAGGAAGGAAATGTTGAGCCTTGCAGCAGCATGTGATGCCATCAATCCATGCAGACAAGTGGAGTCTCTTGATTATCCAAGGCTAATTTGCAGATTCTGTCTGTGCTTAGCAGGCATTTTAAATAGATAGTTTCCCATGTCTTCATTCTGCATGTAAAGCACATAAGTGAAATCAGATCCTGTGAGTATGTTTAGTCTGTCACTGCTGATCAGGGGGCATAGCTAGCAGTGTGGTATAACAGCCCTAACCTACTTAAGTTGGTAAGTTCAAACAACTTTCAGTAAAGTCACAGCTTTACCAGCTTATATCAGTAAATTTTTACTTTATACCCCCCAGAAGAAGGTCCAATGGTGCCACAAACAACCTGAACTCAACAATAATGACTGTGCCTATGAAAGAATTGATAGCACAGACTCAAAGTAGAATGTGAATGAAATGAATTCAAGTTATAAAACTACCATGGAAAATAAAAACCACCTTGCAGCTAAGAGAACTATGCTATATCACAATCATACTAAAATGCAATTTAGCAAATAACTTCTGCATTCCATGTAGAACAATGGAGACCAAAGGAAGATGAACAACATTGTTGTTGCTGTGATCGGTAGCACTGCAAAATTGGTTTTTCATATAAGGATCTGAGAGGGGCTGCTTGGTAGCGCTGGGGCCTATTGCCATGGGTGGCGCCTGCAAATATTTCATGAATTTTCTATATTCCTTGGCTATTTTGTGCCTATTTGCCAAGAGAATCAAGCTTTTTTGACTGATGGCTCTGGCTGTGATGACATAATAGATTTCATTGCTGGAGCTGATGGGCTATCATTGTTGGAGCTGACAGATTCCATTGTCCTGTCAAGGCATCCTGGAGTACAACATCGCCATCAAATTGGCCCCAATTTTGTGTTTCTGTAACAGCTGAGGGTTGGTTTCTTGCCAGGCAAGTAATCTTTTTCTTTCTCACTCAGTATTTAGTGTATTTTATGAGTTTGTCGCTTTGCTGCCATTTGTGTTTGGTGGTTTGGATAGTGATTTTCTACAAAGAGTAGAGTTGAGTTGGCAAGGATAAGTGAATGTGTGTCTATTCTGTGTGGAGTATCTATTTTTCATGAATTGGCAAAAATCTGTGTTAATTTTGAGTTACCTGCTCAGTGAATTTGCGGATAGGTGCCATAGAATATTAGGGTTTCTTGCCCCTCCAACTTTAGGGTCTTTACCACGCAGCGTTTACAAAAGTTTTTGTTGTAGTAGTACAATATGGCAGTCTAATTGCCACAGGAAAGTGAACATCCACTCTACTTAAAAACTAAATTGTTTGTATATAACTAAGATCTATCTGAGTTTGTATTGTATTTTACTAGGAAAGGTGCTGTTAGATAATATATAATTTTTGGTTGGCTCATTCTTTTGCTTTTGCCCTTGGTCTTCATTAACTTTTTCTGCAGAGTAAAGAGGATGGTGAGAGATTTTATAGTACTCCCTTTGTGACAGTTGATGCTCAGTTGTGTTTTAGTGAACAGATTTGCTGTAGTTTACAGCTTGGAGATATATTTTAAAATTAATTTAATAACTACATGCTCAAAATGTCCAAAAAAGTGGGAGCTGTCTGTCCAGGAATGGGTTAAGTTTCTATGGGATTTCCACGTAGTGTTCAATGATAAGCAAAGGGGATTTCCCATTGGACTTTCAATTTGTGTTCATTGTTCTCACATTTTGTTTGAAGCATTTTGATTCTTGATAAATTGTTGATTTGTATAAAGGTAAACTAAGCTGAGTGATTTTGGTATGATCCTTTACATTTTTTAGGGGGCTTACTTTACTTTTCAGGTAAATTACTGCCACAACATCTAAACGGAATTGCTGGTGTCTGGACCCCAAAGTTCACACCATTTTGCCTTCAACTCTGTTTGTTCTATGTCGCCCTGGTATAACTGTTCTTTCACCAACTTTTAGGTTTGGGTTTGACTTTTGCTGATATTTTTTATTTTTAATGGTAGAATGTACAGAAATGGAATCAAACTTTTGTTGTCATCAAAGGTCTTTGCCCCCCAAGGAGAAAGATGGAGTCAATGTCCTCTCTCTGTAATTGTCGATAATGGATGCCACAAATAGCTCATTGCAAAAGAATTGACTATTCCTATTTGGTTTCTGGCTTGAACCTAGCTTTATACCCAATCCTTGACTACATCCAGAAGGTATCGGTAAAAAGTCAGGGGTACATTTCTGGAGCATATTTACAGGTTCTTTCCCTAAAAGCTAACTGAAGTCAGGGGCTGGGGGGAAGGAGATATCATTTTTCGCAATTTATATTACACAATGGTAAATTTAGTCAATACAATCTGCTCTATTGTCACTCAATGTCCAATAGTTAGTTAGCTATTTAATTCCTTCCACCCTGAACAGGGTATAGGGCAGCAAGGTGGCGCCAGCAGTCACGGTCAGATGCTACAGTGATGGCCTCGTTCCAAGACAAGTTTCATTTTTGAAGGTCATCCTCAAAAGTCTTTCACCAATTTACTCTGGACCTTCCACATTTCCTTCGTCTCTGCCTTGGGTTCCATTCGAAAGCTCCACAAGCTGGACGTTCGTGTGGTAGTCTAATGATGTGTCCAGCCATACGCCATCTTTTCTCAGCTATTATATCTTGAAGTGGTTCCTGTCTCATGCATCATAATACCTCTGCATTAGTGAAATGCTCTTGCTAAGTGATTCCTAATATTGTTCTTAAGAAAATTTGGTGGGATGCATTAAGTTTCTTCCCTTCTCGCTTGGTCATCCACTATGTCTCACTTGCATATGTTGCTGTCACTAAGATAATTGTTGTATAAAGTTGTAGCTTAATTTTTAGAGAAAATTCACTGCTTCTAAATATTTCTTAGTCTTCTGAATGAAGCACCTGCTGTGTTCAATCTATTTATATCTTTTTCTATCCCATGCCTGTGGAAATGTAGCTTCCTAGATACTGGAAGTTGTTTACATGCTAACAAGTAATCAAAATTTTTTGTGTACTCATTATGACATCATGCGCAGTAGCTAGAATTCGCACTTGAAATGCCAAAATAGTGAAGGGCTGGTAAATTTTTTCCATATGAGTTATGATACTTTAGTTTGTAGCATGATGATCACAGCACAAAGTTGCATTAGAAAATGCAAAAAGGTAAATTCCGAAATTTGGGATGCATAAGTACTTTAAAGAGCAAGCAGGGAGTTTGTTTTGACCCCTTGAAAACATTCTTTTTATGCAGCAAATGACTGCATTTCAAAGCCTTCATTTTGCGTAGGTGTTGCTGAAGTGTAATTTGATATTCACCATGTGCTTGCAAAATGTCGATCACAAAAAGTCGCACGCGCGCCAGACATTGGTGAATGCCAGAAATCAGCTTTTAATGATGTCTGGATGTAGCCCACCCCCTCCACCACTAAGCTCGCTGTCCCAAGTCACTAATGTATTTTACTGAAACTGCATGAACTATATTCTAACTGGTGGATCTCTGAGATAGGAGTTTGATTTAATTGTTCTCATATAAAACGCATAGTCGAGTGAAAAGTTATACGCTTTTAAGGTCTGAAACACAAGGAAAGTTCTGACAAATTCTAATAAGCAATACAATAGACTTTCTGAAACCGCAAAAGAACGCCTCACGAATCTCCTGTTTGATTCGCAGATTGCCAAGTCATCGGTTTACATACAGGGGTGTTACTTTGATGTATCTAACCAATTTCCAGAAAAAATCGTGCAGTAACATTTGTAACGGCAATAAAATGTTTCCCTTAGGCCACTTACAAAGTAACATAGGCACACATTCCTCAATGCTGCTCGCGTCCACAACAAAGGCCGCCACTCGAAAATTGAGAAGCCGCGATAGGATTGTGCCTCATAACGTTCGATTCTATAGCTAAACTGGTTAACATTTACATCAAACTATTGAGCATGAGTCTATGTGCGTATTTATTTCAATTCCAAAATCGTGGTAGGGATTAATAAGTAACATGGAACACGGAAATTGCTACAATTTTTAAAAATTAATGGTTTGTCAGATTTTCGAATGTGACCGCAGGACTACCTTGCTAAGTTTATGAAGCTGCGCCTAATTGAATACTTCTACGTGAATATCTCCAGTAATGAAAGACTTACGCTGGTGTTCTGCTTACATTCGTACGTCGTTTGATGGGAGACGTAGTGGTGGCTGTTAAGCGTGATACACTTGCTGACAATGTATTGGGAAGTGATGAGCTTCTACTCTGTTTAAGTTCTGACGTCTTTTTCGTCCTCACCATGTTACAGTTATCGCGTATTTAGCAGATTGATATCAGCTGAATTCTAACCAATGTTGACCTTCAGAGTTACGGTTATGATCTATAGTATGCACCAAAAAACCTGTTCCTCCACAGCAACGACTTTGATACGCTACGCAAGCGGAAGTTGCCAGTTTGGTGGGCTTTTTTAAAGTGCTTATGTGTAAACTGGAAAAATAATGTTTGCAACGCCAAGCAAACAAACGAGCAAACAAAACTCCTGACGTGTACGCTGGTTATCTGTCGTTGTCGAGCCCAGAGTAGAAAACAAAGATGTACACACTCAGTTATCGTAACTTCTTTTTTCCTGATCTTTCATCTTAAATAACTAGCTACTTTTCTCGACCATGGTTCGGCGAGGTGACTTTACGTCCCTGCCATTGAACCTGAAGAACTCTCTCTCTCTCTCTGTTCTCCTTCTTTCTCTCTCTGTTCTCCTTCTTTTTTTCCCTCTCTCTCTAAAAGTGTTCGAAATATGCTTTTAGACATGACGTATTTACTCAACTTAGATAGGCCGTAACTGATAGGAATAGATATTAGCGTCATAATCCGCTTTGTTATGTTGTCAAGGGAAATAATCCCATGAACAATTGGACTGCGTAGTTAAAGTACACATGATTCAGCATTCTATGTTTTGATTTAGTATATCACGTAATCTTTGTATTTTGT
>WIPJ01010047.1:2092-24613 GCA_018155075.1 Cassiopea andromeda | reverse complement strand
CCTTTAAGAAATTCGAAGTTAGATTTATGACAGTTGACGTCATAGAAATGCATATATTAGCATCAGTGGTGAATTAGCACATCAATGGCTAACTATAAATTTGGCTTTCAAATAAGAGACCTATAATAAGATATATCACAGCTCATTTAAATCTTTATGACGTCATTGATCAATTTACAATGATGCAAAATCCTTTTGTCTCATTTTGGATTTAGAATCTCCATCATTGAAGCTTAGCTCATTCAAATACATCATAGTGCATGCTTTATTTGTTCTATTTATAATACCTTAAATGGAAATGCCTGTTATTGTGGGATTTTGACTGTCCAGTGCCCTTTCCAATCATAACAGGTACAGTAGCGGTACTTGCTTGTTCTTTCTTTTCAGCATAGTATATAAAAACAAATTTTCGAAAGCATATGAAGTCATTGACATTATCTTGATCAGTTGAGAACTTTGTTTTTCACAGTCATTTCCCTGCATAAAAGGGATTGGCGAATAGCACGAATTGCTCCTTCTTTTACATTTCAAACGAAGTACTCTGTTTGATGTAAATATAGCAACCGGGCGTTCTATCATTTCCCCAAAAATTGGAGGGCATGGTTTGCAACTACTTCTTCCTTTTACCAGAAACAGTACTGGTGGTGCTATTCATTCAGTCAGCCGTTAAATAATTAAGGCTAGTCTCATTGCTACCTGGTGCTCTTCCCTTTTCACTGATTCAGTTATCCGCTTGGCTGCTGTCGACAGGGGCGGACGTTTCCATTTTTGTTGCCATTTCGTGACATCATGTCCCATCCTCAGTTAAAAAACAGTGTCAGCGGGAGGTTTTAGAAATGAGGAAAAACAAGTGGGACAAACAAGTGGAAAATCGAGACTATAAAGGGAATAAGCAATTAGGGAAAAACCATCAACCAGCCAAAACATATAATGCCTACATAAGGAAATTAAACTATCAAAACAAGGGAGCTATGTTAAGCAGGCTATTAAATAAGAAATCATTTCATTTTCAATGATCATCTCTATGAACAAACTGATGGAGTGGCTATGGGCTCTCTGTTGGGGCCCAGTTTTGCTAACATATTTATGTGTGCTCTTGAACAAAACTTTCTTTCTAACTGTCCATCCAGTTATAAACCTATATTTTATCGTAGATTTGTTGATAATACTTTTTGCATTTTTGAAAATCGTACTCAAGTTGAAAGTTTTCTTAATTAATTGAATCGCCAGCATTCTAATATTAAATTTACGCAAGAGCTTGAGCAAGACAACTCCTTAACATTTCTTGATATCATGGTTACACATGTTGAGAATGGTTTCGCTACTAACTTATATCGGAAGAAGACCTTCACTGGTTTATACACTCATTTTGATAGTCTCTCACCGATTCAGTATAAGATTAATCTCATTTCTGTTCTTATCTATCATGCTTTCCATATTTGTTCGTCATATAAGGCTTTTCACAGTCAAATACGTAACATCAAACGGTTTCTACAACAAAATCGTTTTCCATCACAACTTATTGATCGGATTATTAAAGGGTTTCTTAACAAACAATATGTGGTTGATATAAAGTCAAGTAATGTCCCTAAACTCCCTATACTTCTTTCTGTTCCTTATCTAGGTGTCTAAAGTATACATCTCAAAAAACGACTTATTAAATTTGGTGGAAACATTTACCACCATTTTGACCTTAAGATTATTTTTCGGACTAATAAACCTATTGGTCGCCTTTTTCCCTTTAAAAATCGTGTCCCTTGTCACGTGTGTTCCTCTGTTGCTTACAAGTTTACGTGTAGTAGCTGCCAGGCTACTTACTATGGCAAAACATCACACCATTTCATTGTTCGCTGTAGAGAGCATCTAGGGATTAATTAAAAAGGTAACAGTGTTAAAGGAGCCTCGTCAGCCATTAGAGATTTTATAAAAGACACTGGTCACAGTGCCTCCCTAGACGACTTTTGTATTATCGATAAAGTTAACAACGAACTTGATTTACTTGTACATGAAAGTCTTCTTATTTTTAGAGATCGCCCTACGCTTAATTTTCAGAGCTCCTCAATTCCTCTTTGTTTATTTTAGTTCCCTAAGGCCTTTAGTCACGTATTCTTTACTTATATAATAGCCTGTTTACCATAGCTCCCTTGTTTTAATAGTTTAATTTCCATATGTAGGCATTATATGCTCTTTCTTGCTTCCCACATTATAGGTTCTATATTTGGGACATGGGGTATTCCCAATGTATTGTCTCTTCCTCAGTAGATCCAAGATTTGCATGACAAGCTCGGCTATATTTGGTTGCTCTTCTGCCATCTTGCAGCTATTACTGGCACGTTTGCACTTCCTGACTTGCTCTTTCTTGATTCCTACTACACTTTGTCTAATTGCAACAGGAAATCTATACGCAACTTTCACTTTTCACCTGACAGTTAATAATTCACAATGGGTGGGCAGAGATAAAGTAAAATCATAAGCAACTTCATTCCATTGAACCAATGATGTTTCATATTTGCCCTCTTTGGATAGAGGACAAATATGCTAAGTAAAGCTACGATACCAGAGACAAGGATTTACTTCATTGAAGTAGTAGCTGCCGACTCATCAATTATTAGCTCAGAGAAGGCTATATACCATTGTGTCAATAGCTTTGCAAACAAAAAATATATCCATTACTTTTGCTAAGGAATTTTGCAATAGAAATTTAAGCTTTCAGAGATCATGAACTTCTTCTCCTGTCTTTTAAATCCAATTACGTAGTGCTGATGGGTGAAATGAGAGCTGCTTATTAAGAAAGATATACTTTAAGTTTGAGTGGAAATCCTAAGCATTCATGAATATCCTAAACCATGTGCTCGATCAGTAGCAAATCTTACGTTAAATAGAGCAATATACACAGCAAAGGTAGTCACAAAAAGAGTGTGGAAAAGGGCGCGGTAGAAATGAAATTTTTGATAGGAAGGCCTCCTTCCTACTCTACAAGGCCCGGAATCGTGCTACCAGTATTATTTCAAGGTTTTTTCTCCAATTCTACTTGAACAAATAGCACCGACGTCTCTCCTGCACTGGCAAGGACCAAAAGTATCAGTTGCTCTTAGTTAGAATCTATTTGCAGTATTACATTGCTAAAAGACCTTACGCTTTCACAAGCAGGACAACTTACACAATCTAGATAAGTATTTTGACTTCTCAACAGCTACCTTCTTTTAACATGGCAAAGGCTACCCTCTTTCACTACTGACGTCTGAAAATGAGCCCTATCTTAGCTCATGCTTCTTGTTTGTGATGTTAGAGGAAACGGCCTGAAGCCTGCGATAAAGTCTTCACGAAATAGGAAGGAGAAGGTCCTAGTAGAGAGGGATATAATATCAAGCCTTTAGATACTAGATTTGACTGAAAACAAGCTGTAGGAATTTGAGAAGAAAAAGGAAATGAGAAACTCCATAGGATACATTTGTTAGAATGAATGGTATGTCACAAGCCTTGATAAGATCTGGATGTGTTCTTACGCCAGTCAAAGACCCTTTAAGATTACCAACCACGTTATCAAACACTACCATTGAATCTGCTGCCACAAAGGTAATCAGGCCCAATGAGAAAATTATCATGATTAATTTCGAGAAATAGCGATGCGTTGCCAGATACCCCCTTTCGATTTGGATGCAAACTCACGCTTTTTATCAATTTCCGCTTTTGTGGAATGATCCCATTCTACTTCTATTGTTGCATCCAACTTCTCCAGGAAGAGCATACATTTTCAAAATTATACAGAGCAATGGTGAAAAAGGTGATAACTGTAAAAGTACAGCCAAAAGCAAAATTTCCTCATCTGTAAATGACAGTCCACTGCGATCATAGCCATATGCTTTCTAGGGAATTTATTGGACATGTGTCCACTGCACTCATGAGTCTCCAGATAGGCACTGGTGATGACATTCTTCCATTCTTTGAAATATTGTGTATGCAAGAAGCTGTTATATTTTGTAAGCAATAACAATTCCGAATAGTTGTAAAGAACAGAACTTGCACTAGGACATTTCCTTTCATTAAATTTCATACAAACTATCAAAAACGAAGCTTGCATAACGAAGGAACTCTTTTGTCATAATGAGGACATGCTCGGACACGAAAAAGTGTTTACAAAAAGAACAGGTAATCTTCCATGCATTTAGCAAACTAACCTTCTGCCAAACGAATTAACGTAAGAATTACGTAGTCTTGAGATTAAGCTTATACTGAAGTTTTTATCTTTGAATGAATTTCTTCGCCTTCGTTTCAAAGTGCAATTTACCATTAAACAGTTAACTTGGGAAAAGATATTGGGATTTTATGTATAGATATATATGTAAAATTCTCTCAGGCACTCGGGCCTGTCCTGTATTGCAACTGAGCCAGATGAAACAAATGTTTTGTAATTCTCAAGGCAATAGAGCTTGGGGATCAGTGAACCTTTTCTTTACACGAATGAAGAGTAAACTATTTTCTCATAAATATTCAAGCAGATTTTTGCAAAGCTAAATTCTCAAACTTTTTACCATTTCTAATTATGTAGTACTTCTTACAACATCATTGAAAGTTCTGCCAGAAAATTATTTTGCATTTTGCTGAGCATACTGGTGGTGCAAAAATCAGTGGCAAAAAACATGTTTGAAGCAAATATATTATTACAGCACAAAAAAGCGGCAACATTCTTTTGACATACTTTGACATACATACATTCTAAAAGCTTTTTCCGTCTGACACTCATCAGAGTATGAAAACGACGGATAGTGACCTAAAGGTTAGCCGAAATATATATCCAGGTGTTTTTACATGTGATAGGATGCGTCTAATTGGCCCCAAGAGTGGCCAATTAGGGCCTATTAACCATTGTTTATTTGAAGAGTCCCAGTACGAAAACGAACTATTTTTGTCTTTGTTTTGTCGAACGAGGTCTCCATAAGGAATCCCATGTGATAGTTGTTGTGCATGAAATGTCTTTATGTAAACAGACTGAAATCTGCCTCTTTCTGTCTAAAAATAGGAGTTTGCAGATAGTTATTAGATAGGTTCAAAACACGTAGATAAAGAAAATTGTATTCCCAATAATCTCAAAGCCATTGAAAGTATAGTGTAGTTCTCTTTCAGTACATGAATAGAAACATGTAGTTTCGCCGCCTTGTAGCACAGAAACTAAACTTACGTTCTGTGCATACTTGGGCACCTTTGAATTTTGATATTTTGTTTATGTAGGTTGAAAACTTGCTACGATACTATGATTTAAACTCTTTAAATTAGAAGTTGAAGCAATTCTTATAGTTCAAAAGCATTTCTTAGAATGTGTAGACATGGTTATTTAAAGAAAAAGATTGGACAAAAAAGGATAAATATCTTTTGCTGGTTATATCAAAGATAAAAGCCAAAATTATAAGATCAAATTGTACCAATACGTATTGAACGTATGTGTATTTCTGTATTAGACAACATATTAGCAATATTATACCCATATGCTCTTACTTACAGCAGCAACTTACTTGTGACGGAAAGTTTATTCCGTTAAGACACTGAATAATGAGACATAAAGACAAGGATTTAGCAAAAGAAATCGGGCGCAAAAGATAGGAGACGAGGCACAACAAAGGATATGTGACAAAAGAAACATAGCACAAACGATAGGACATAAGAAATAGAGCAAAGAGATAGGGCACAAGAGATAGGACACCAAAGACCGTACACCAAGGAAGAGACAAAAGAGACAAGGCAAAGGAAACAATAAGCAAGAGACAGAACACAGGGGATATAGCTCAAGAGACAGGTCAACAAAGAAGGAGCACTACAGGTATAAACAGCAAACGGTTTCCAGGCCTAATAGTAGGAGAGATTTTTGAAAGTTTCACCACCCATTTCTGTTTACTAAACAACCCGCACCCCCAACTGCACAATTTTGAAAAAGTCTAACCCCAATGTTGCCATTCTAAAGATTTCAGATGTTTAAAAAGTATAAGCAAATAAAGCATAGTGACTTTGTGAATACAAATCAATATTAACAACCAGGTAAATCAAAACAAAGTATTATTTGCCTTACACTTTTACAGCATTAACAACTTATTGCAACAACTTTAACATGTTTAGGTCCCCATAATGTCTACTAAACACTGATGCCCTCAGCTAATGAATTGCTACTAAGTAATATACTCAGATGATTCCAAGAAAAGTACGATTGCCAAACCTGTAAAATCAAAAACTAAGTGCACACGGGGAACGATTGAATGGGCATGCCATTAAGACATTTTCATTCTAAGGATTAATAGCTCAAAATTTTAATCACAAATGGATCTAGATTAACCGACAAACTATCTAATTTGCCGTCAGTTTCTGGCCTGCAGGGGCTCTCATCCCAGTCTCATCCCACAATTTCCGCTTCTTTCACAGGTCTTTTCCTAATATAATTTTATATAGGATTTAGGACTTACATTTTGCTTACTAAAATGAGGAGGGTGGGGTGGGGGTGAAAGCAGATGGATGTCGAAAATGATTCATGGTGACTGTCATGTCTCATCAGAGGAATTCACTTTAGGATTTCACTATAGATGACTTATGTTAACAAGAAAAATGGAAGTTTTTGTGACTTATAAACAAGAATCATTGCTGCACAAGGGAGGAATGTGATATTCCTTGCATCAAAATGTATAGTTTAACTCTTTTAATATGCGTAAAAATGGCTTCCATCACTGAGCATAGTGGCTATCATTCCACATTTAAATTAGGCATGGACTCAGTTGAGAACAATTTGCTGCATTATTTAGAAAATCGTAGGACGTGCCAATGAAACTTTCCAGTGCTATTTGTTATGGCAAGAGTATCATTGCACCTAAAAGTCAAAATGCTTCCCAAAACATCGTAGTATTTGCAAATATGTGGCATGGTTCCCCGACAGAACGCATTCAGGGAGTGTGACACTCTTAACACGCGTTCCTTCGCAAAGAGAAAGTGGCACATATGTGCCAACATAAGTTAAATATTGAGTTAATTTTCTGTCAGAACCTTTTGCCTGGAAGAAATTGCCGTTGATACTGGCCTAGTACCGTAACCAAATATTAAAATGAGTTTTCAGACCCTTAGAAAAACTTATGATAAATGTTCAATGACTTAGCAAAAAGGGGACGGCGCCCCCTAAATCTTTCAAATATGTAAAAAGGGAGACTGAGCCCCCTGCCAATTTTCCCAGGACTGCATCTCTGGAGAGGACACTTGATAATACGGAGAATTTTACTATACTCTGCCAAACTACCAGCAACAAAAAGAGTTGAAACAAGAGTAGTAACAACATTTTTTTTTCAAACTTCATATAATTCAATCAACACTATAAATACAATTATACACCTCACTAATACTAGGTAGTGCACAATTGGCTAGCCTGCTAATAACATTTAAAACTAAATATGGTAACAACTATAGGGAAAAATACAAAAGTAGAATAAAGATGATGATGTAAATATGAAATCATTAAAAGTTTAATAAGTTTGGACATGTCCATTGCTTATTGCGCCTGCAATAAATGTAGTAAGAACATCTGATGGCAATATTTGATGCTTTCATGACAATGTTATTCTGGACATTAGCAATAGTCTTTGACATGATCATTAAGAAAGGAGGGATAACTATGCAAATTTTACTCACATAATAAAGTAGCCTAAATGTAACTAGTGTCCAAAATTATCTACACACTAAAGGTGTACAATTAAAGTTAATTGCAAGTAGCTCGAATTAATTTTCCACCTTACCATAACGCGATCTTACTTTCAAAAGAGGCTATATGCTGGTTGAATCTTGCTGGCTTGTCTCTTATCACGTTCAGCACTCCACAAAATACTTCTACAAAATTGCGTTAAACTAAAACCGTGTAAAAAAGTTCTAGTTTTTGGTAGCTGTAGCATATCTTTCCCTCTGAGTTCATGGTAGAAATGATTTTCCATGAATGGATCCCACATTAATGTTGTGTTCAGGCAGTTTTAACTTTGTACACCTCAGTCATCAGTTTTTGGAGGTTTCTTGTATGGGCCGGCTGTTCATTATTTCTTTGTACCAGCTATTCACATGACGCTCCATAAACATTGAAGAGTATGCACAAGACTGCAGTTTAAAAGGTTATGGGAATGAATGCGTGCTACTTAGAAGGACAAGGAAGTAGAGAACAGCTGTATTTAGCTCTTTTCCATCTTCTGCCATTTCTTTAGGTTCTCTCTTCCACTGGTTGGGGTGTTTCAAATGTATGTGTTCTTATCCACTTGTATTCTTTATATTCCATTCTTGAAGTTAATACGTGTTGAAATGTGTATATTCCCAAGAACAATAGGTTTGCATAGCGAGTAAATAGTCAACAGTGGCAGTAAAGATGTTCTAGGCATCTTTTGTGTGTACAATTATAGAGCAAAGTGAAGTTAGTAGCTGAAATATGTCATTATGTCTTAGAGCATCTTCGATGAAAGAATCTTGTGTATATCTTACTTCATATTCCCTCTCTCAGGAAATAGTAAACAGCGGGTAGAAGAATCAGGACTATTGGGCAAAAATATCTCATGCGGAAAGGTATACCCTTTTGCGTCGATTGCGGAAAGTGTGGCAAAGGCATTTGATGAAGTAGTGTATAGTTTCCTGTATTGAGCTGCCTGGGATTTCTTTCAATGAACTTGTTTCTGTCCGCTCGCATTCTTGAAATTGCAAAGTTGACCTTCTTCCAACATGAATACACAAAACATGCATTAACGAACAGGAAAAATGGCAGAGCAATGTCAAGGGATA
Organism: Cassiopea andromeda; assembly: GCA_018155075.1. Lineage (NCBI taxonomy): Eukaryota > Metazoa > Cnidaria > Scyphozoa > Rhizostomeae > Cassiopeidae > Cassiopea > Cassiopea andromeda. Next base: position 15,835 of record WIPJ01010047.1, on the reverse strand, counting down.
TCTGAAAGTTTGATGATAGAATCACAGGGCCAAGAAAGATCTTCTCAAAAGGTGATGACATAATCCTAAGATTGCTGATAAGATACGATACTATATTGCGGATGGCCATAAAGTACTGAAATATCGTACTGAACAGTGTATATTTATCAATTAGTGTCAAATATGAGACTCTCGGGACATGCTCCTGGAAGCTTCATTTAAACGTGACTATGGCAAGTAATAGAGTAAGACTTATGAGGATACTAAGATAAGAATCTTCTTTTACTGCCAAACTCGAAAATGTAAAGATAGTAAACATGAACATTATCAGCAACACATTATAGATGTAATATTTGTATTGCCGTATCACGTTCATCCTTATGTAGTACCGAGGGTATGTATTTTGAGAGTCACCTTCCATCTCTTCTGATGTTGTTGGCTCTGTGATCACGTGAGAACATAACGTCCATTCTTGAGGTGCGAAGAAGTTTTTTTCGCGAATATTGTCCTCTATCTCACCATCTTTGACGAACTTCATCTCATCGCTCTTACATTGGGAAGCCAGAGTTATGGATAGGTTTTGGTCGAAGGGAAGCGCGTTCAACTTAAACACTTCCTTGAAGGTGCCTTTTATTCTGTAATGAAAAAGAACCTGTGGATTCCCGCCGTCAGATTTTGGAGGCCGAACTTCCTTCTTAGTTTCATGATTGTCAAGTTTGACTGCATTTATGAATTTAAAACGAGGTTCCCATAAGGAATCCCATGTAATTGTTGATGTCGTAGAAATATCCTTCCCTTTGAGGTCAGGCTCTTCCCAGCGTAACCTGACATAGAGCTCGCATTGAAACTCCTGCCGAACTGTGTCAATATCTCCAACTCTGACAATCCTTGAGCTAGCATGCACCATAACTGGGTCTGTTCTATGCTCTGGAAATGGGTTATGTCCAATATACTCCGTATTTCTCATTACATCTATCCTTGACTGCTCCTCTGCCATCTTGCAAAGTTTGCTGACACAGATGCACTACTTATCTTGCTCTTTCCTGCTTTGCAATCCACTTTGTCTAAAGGTAAACAGGAAGTCAATAAGCAACTTTTATATGCTAGATGATCACTTATTATTGTTTGGTTGAGCTTAATTGGAGGGTAAGAGCAGGATAAGTAATATTTTTGCACTCAATGGGTGTGGAATGATTGAATCAAATCAGAAGCAACTTCATTGCATGAAAATTACGATCTTTCCATTCATAGAGGACAATCTTCCTTATTTCAGAGACCAGAATATTTTCAGAGACAATGGATGCTAGCTTGATAGTGCTCAATAGAGAGCACTGAAGTGAAAAAAGTATTAAGTATGCTCTCAAATTTTGTACCACTTGATTTCTCCAGGACTATTTTGCACTCCTGAAGCACAGGCCTAGCTACGAGCTTGGCTTGATTTGAAATCCTAGCATGTATAAATATCCCAAGCAATGTACTTGACTAAAAGCAAATCTTTTGTTTAAAAAAGCAATGGCATCCCCTTTCTTTTTTAATAGTCTCATATGCACAGCAACGGCGGCCAATATGGGAGTGTAGACAAGGGCGTGAGTCAAATAAAGTGTTTCGCAATGCCCTAACCCAGTGTTTTAGCACTGTGCTGTAAAGTAATAGGACAGAGTTCAATTCTCCAACACTAGTTCAAGATGCACTATTAGAAATTTTAATTTATAGCCTCTATTTGAAAAAGTAGTTCCAGTGTCTTTCTAACACGGGCAAGGACCAATAGTACTTATCATTCTTGGTTGGAATCTATTTGCAATATCATTTTGTTAGAAGAGCCAATGCCTCTTCACAAGGAAAACAGTAGAACTCCTTTAGAGAAGAATTTTTAATGCTTGATTGTGTGGCAAAAGCTGCTGTATTTCACTATTTCCATGTAACTTTGTAACTTCATGGAAGGACATCCTTCAGCACAAGCCGGTATGCAAGAAGCCCTTCATTTAGAATACTACAATACACAGCAAAGCACGCTAAATAGTCAAAAATATCGAATGGGATAATTTAAAACAAAGAAGAGAAAAAGCCTCATGGCTCAATGACTAATGTCTGAATGGCTTTCTTGAATTCCTGTACTGAGAATGTCAATTTGCTTCTATTGATCGTCTAGTTCATAGTCTAGTATAATGAAAGAAGGAAATCTTTTGTCTTTGCGTGCTTTAGGATAAATATCACTATCTTTGCTGAAAAGATTCGATAAATATTGGAGGGAAAGATTTCCTGAGACTTAAAAAAGTTATTATCTTACAGGTCCTAGACAGATGAATAGAATACATTGGAAAATTATTCAATGATAATAGACCTCAAATAACACCAGAAACATCCATAACAGAATTGACAGGAAAATACACTTGAATCAGAGCTCGAATCTACTATCAAATCATTGTGAAATGGTAAAGCTACAGGGAATGGCAAAATTTCTAAAGAAATTATTCAAGTCTGTTGTAAAGATCTGGGGACAGAAAAAATTTTAGATTTAGCCAATAGTATATGTAACAGCGAAGGAATAACAATTCAAATGAAAGAGTTCATTTTTATAACTATTCCAAAGAAAGAAGATTTATAAAACCTTTAGTAATTATAGACTTATCAGCCTTATGAGCCATGTAACCAAGAAAATTTTAAGTGTACTCATGAACAGAATTAAAAATGAAATTTATGCTGAAGTATCTTGGAGTCAGTTTGGTTTCAGAAAGGACAAAAGAACAAGGAATGCAGTCTTTGTTATGAGAACGACAGATGAAAGATCAATAAAAATGCAAAAGAATCTGCATGTAATATTTATTGATTATGATAAAGTTATTGACAGAGTTAAACATCATCAAATTATGAGAGATCTGGAACACATAGGTGTAGATCAAAAAGATAGCAGGTTGTTAGAAACTTTATAGTGGGAACAGATTGCAGCTACATCTGTAGATGGTGACTTTAGTGAATGGATAGATATCAAATGCGGAGTTCGAAAGGGAGTTTCTTATCCCTTAACCTGTTCTCACTGTATACGGGAGTTGATTATGAGGAAGGTTATTGAAGCTATTTTAAAGTAAATGGACATCCTATTTCTGATATACGATATGCAAACCGTCAGGAAATGTTAGCTAGTTTGAAAATGAAAGTGAAGCCAGATGATGAATATTAACAAGAAGAAATTAAAATTAATGGTATTTAGCAAGAGCAGACGCGTTCCGAAATGAAATGTTTATTTAGACAATGACAAAATGTAATAAAGACAAGAATCTGAGTACCTAGAAAGCATAATAACAAGTGATGTCAAGTGCGACAAGGATATAAAAGTAGAGTTGTGATAACGAAGAAAATATTCATGGAAAAGAAGAACATTTGTACGAACTCCAAAATATCTATTGAAACTAGAAAACGATTTCTGGGATGTTGCATCTGGTCTATTCTCGTAGATGGAAGTGAGTCATGGACCATTAGTACAGAGATGAAAAGAAAACTTGAAGCAATGGAGACTGGCGTCACTGGAGAATGTTGAAAATATCATGGACGGAATTTGCGTCAAACGAAAAGGTACTTGGACAACAAGTTAAAGATAAACGATGGATTCTTACACCCATCACTCGGAGACATACAGTTAGAGACAATAGCTTAAAGGAACTGATTTTGGAAGGAAAAATAGATGGCTCAAGTCAAGAGGGAGATAGAGAAAGAAGTACTTAGAGGAATAGGAGGCTGCGTTGGGATCCTTACGAATAGGGGAGCTCTTCCATCATATTCAGAACAGAGAGAGATTCAAATGCATGGTCGCCAACGTCCATTGACATGACACAACAAGAAAAAGATGGATTCTCAATCCAATTTTCTACTATAGGCTGTGTAAGAGCATCATAGGCATTGTTTACAACAATTCTGACTGCCCTGTTTTGAAGTCTCTGCAGAAGGTGAATTTCTGTAGAACTGCAGCAGCACCACATAGAGCAGCAGTAGAGAAAATACGGCTCTAATGTGCCATTGCAAAGAAAGTCCTTAAGGCAGAGACATTCGAACGTATAGTTTTTAAAATTGTAAAAACCCAACTGCACCCAAAATTATAGCTGAAATTACCTAAATGTGCTCTTTCAACTTGTGCTTTCATCTGTTTGATCACCCAAATATTTAATCTTATTGCAAACCTTGGCTTCATTACCTCCTAGTCCAGGTTCAAATCTACTTTTTGAACATGATAGAGAATTATGTTTACTATGAGAAGCAATTAGCATTGAGTGTACTAAGTTGATATAGGTCGTTAGAACATAGGCAAGTACTGTTGTCATCAGCATGTAAGTAAGGATGCTTTAGTGTTCATAATTTTTAGAGAAAGGTCACTGATGAAGACCAGAAGAAGCAGTAAGCCAAAGCATGAGTCTTGAGGCACTCAATGCACCTTGCAATTCTTTGACTTTTTGTGATACTGAGGATATGCCTCTACGATATTAAAAAGATTTTACAAAAGGATCGGATAATCTTCCATGCTTCGAATAAACCAGGCTTTCTGTACAGCAAACTGGAATGAAATTAGACTTACCTTAACGTAGGCTAACACTTAAGTCTTCTTCTTTGAGTGAGTCTCTTCTCCTCTCCTTCGCTTCAACAGGTGATTTGACACTAAACTGTTAATAACCTGTTCGGTAAAAGATCCCCTTACCATTGAGAATCTCTAAAAAAGACTAAATGTCGCCTTATATTTATATATATCTATATATGATGTTATTATGAATTAGAGCAGCAAACAGCCAATGAAAGAGGCACGTTTTATTATGCTCAGGGAAGTAGATTTTGCTTTTCAAAAGTTAAGGGAAGAATATTTCGCCTTCCATACGCCAAGGGAAAATAGCCTTACTCCTCAATTTATTCTCTAGCAAAACATCTAGAACAGGGATGAATGAGACTGGTGTAGTGTTTCAATGGCCATTCTGTCAGAATATATAACCTAAATACCTATACATAAATTAGTTATGAAGCGAAAGCGAAACGTTTGAAATGGAAGGTTTTTTCTTGAGTTCCTTATGGTATTGCATGTATAGTATGATACATCTACATATATGAATATAAATATGTAGTAGAAGAGTCACTCATTGAGGACACATACTTCTCTCTCAAAGTTTCATGCTACCGCACGCGTCATACAGACTGTCTATCTGATGAGTACGCGAAGATCAACTTTGAGTGTGAAAAATATGTGTTATCTGGACACTGTTCTTCTTCTGTACTAAATACATTTATGTCTATGTTATATTGCATTGAGAAGTCAACAAAAATAGCAAACATTTCATTTTGTGGTTCAAAGGATGCAAAGTGGGATTTCTGACACTTGACGCCATAGAGGTGCAGACCTAAGGAGTATTGATGAACTGGAGCATCAATCAAAAATTATATGAATGCACTTTGAAATAAGACAACTATGATAAGATATATCAGTTTTTGCTATTTCTTCATGACGTCATTGATTGCATTACAATAATGTAAAATCTTTTTTTCAATCAAATTTGGATTCACATTTTCCATGTTCAAAAGCGTAACTGTCTTTTCTTTTTCTTTTAACCTTCCATTGTTCGTGTAAGTATTCCAGAGCTATTTAAACTAATTTAAATCAACATATTAAACAATGCTGAAATAAATCAACAATTTAGTTTACATAGAGAAAAGTAAAATGAAATAAAGTGGAATAAAGTAAAATAGGTATAGCAATAGTGATCATTTTGCAAATGCTACAAAACAAACAAATGCAACTCACTCACATACACACACGCAAACTAACACACACACATACACACACACTATTTTCATGCTTTATTTGCTCTAATTAGAGAGCTGTCATTTTTAATGCTTGGTAAAGTAGTGGAAAACTTTTTTGGAGGGTGCTACTTTTTTGCATTGCATTATTTGGGTATTAAATTTCTTGCGAAGTCATGATGAGGTATCAAAATTTTAGAATACACTCCTTCATTAATATTATTCACATGCTTAGTGCAAATTTGAAATTTTTTCTAAATCAATTTGTACAAGGATGCTAAAACTCAAAAAATCTTATCTGCAAGCAAACTTTGATTTCTTAACATGTCCCACTTTTCTTCCGCTCATATCTAATTTCCCCTTCAGCACTCTAAAGCCTTAGATCCAACCTGAACAATAGTGGAGTATAAACTTTTTGCGTTTGAAAATGGATTTCAATTATTACTGACTATAGTAAATGGGGTATGTGACATTTTCCATACATTTCAAAAATCGTTCCATCCCTGCATTGAAAATGACAACTCTTTTATAGCAGCGTGGTTTTATAAGTGGAGTAGCATGGTATTATTTTCCCGGAAACTAAAGGGAATGGTTTCCAAAGTGTTTTCCCAAAAGGCAAACTCCCCAGACAGCAACTTCTTCCTTTTCTAAGAAACAGTGCTGGTGGTATCATTCACCCACCCGTTAAAATTTGGAGTCAATCTTATAACCACCTACTCTGCTCTTCAATATGCATTGATTCACCTATTTGCATGGATCCTGCTGACTCTCCTAGTTACATGGTCTAGACCTGAATGTGATTGAAAACATAAACAAACAAATATTAGACTACTTAAAACTCATGCAACTAGTTAAGTGGCAACCCAAGGATAACATTCATACTAGCAATCATTACAAAATAGCAGAAGAGCAGTTGAAGAGAATGGCAGACATTCAAGGAAGAAAGCTGGAGCAGTCGCCCCTTCAATATTTTCAGACTTGCCAGATGTGATATACAATTCATTCATAGTAGCTTACAAGAAGCAATAAATAACAACGTAAAAGTCAGGGTAGTGGCTTGAGATTGTTGTTTCTTACGCTTTGACGTACAGGCACTAGGCAGCAAATAAACAGGGCCGTTATTTTCAGTGGCGTGCAGGCATAACTTTGGTGTAGCCTTTTCCTGCGTTGTTCTTAATCATCAAAACTCGATAAAAACATGTTAGGGGATCAGACCTTCTTTCTCAGCATAACGATCAATCAGGAATAACATTATATGTCCTACTTTGCACAAGGGCGTTTTCTGACGTTTCTATTCAGTTTCATTTCACTTTGAAAATTCTTTAAGGAGGGGAACCATTTAGCAAAAAATGCTGGTTTTCAAGGGCCCCTCCAACTAAAATACAAATACATTTAAGAGAAAAAAATAGCTAAAATTCAAAGTACAAAAGTACCTCTAAAAAATTACAACTTTTAAAATAGTAAAAAAATTAAGCTAGACCTCAAAAATTTTTCTTTCACTCTTTTAGCATGTTTTCATAACTATAGCCTTCCAAATTTATTTGTCTTCTTTTAACGCTATTCTGGTCAAGGTTGTCCGGCGTATGGTTCACACGAAATGCGTCTTGTTTTCACAAAATTTTCGTCCCCCTTCCAAAATGTGAGTGTCCAACTTTTGCAGAACACCACAATTCTCCTGAGACTGTTCGAACTAATGCAGAAGAAGAGGAAATATATTTGAAAGTGAAAGAAGAGCTTAGCCCATATAGATGCATTGAGTCTTTGTGTATATTTTTTCCTCTAGCAGATAAAGTTTGATTGTGCACATTTTCAATCCTCTCAGAAAACCAGCTTAAACCGATTGATAGTCGATTTTTATCAAAATCATACATAAAAATTAATAGCTGAAATCTGAGAATATCGTCTAACTGCGTGACCTTCGAATGGTAGGGCAAGTCGGACTTCAGTAGCACTCCAAAAGTTGGATCCATCTGTGTTGTGTGAAGAAAAAGATGGCGGTGAAGGTGTATTAGAGTTGAATCCGTTACAAAATGTTCGATTTCTCTGCTTGGTGTTGTCATGATTTTAATTATATGCGATTTCCAATTTAATTTGCTAGTTTTGTTAGAAAAGGAGGGATCTGGAGACTGTGCCCCCAGAAGAACGTTGGAATGCAGGCTCTTTACTTTGACATAAAATGCATCTCCTAGTAATTCGATAAGTAGATATGCTCAGATTTTTAGAGACTTTATAAGTAGGTTTGTTTATTGTTGTAAATAGCGTAAAAGGTAGCTTTGTCAGACCGTGCACCTAATCTATACGCCATTTTGGTACTCGTGCCAGGCATCTTGCTGATCAAGTGCTCAAACTATTCATTTGGTAGTTTTTCTTTGTCATTATTCCATTTTAACTCTTTATAGACAAATTTTGAACTGTCATTTATCTATCGTTTTTTGTATGTAACAATCAGGCGTGCAACTAGGGGAGGGGTCCTGGGGTCTAGACTCCTACCCTTTTCAGCAAAAGAATGAAAGTGCCCCTGTTTGTAGTGCTCTCTCTATTCAGAAGGTGCATTTCCCTAACATGGCAAAGGTGTGGTTTCAAAAAATTTTCGCCCAACATTGAGATATTGTTGCTGTAAATGCTTAACTTAGTATTATGTCAGGAGGAAACGCGAAAAATGTCGATGAGCCTTCTTTTGTTTTAACTGATGATGAGGTTGAGCTACTGCTCAACATTGCAATAGAGTACAGTGCACACAATTGATGTTCCAGTCGTAACTGGGTACATAGTCCAATAAACTACACATATGTTGCTGCCAGATTGACTGGAGCATTGATCAAGTGCAAATCTAACGACAAAGAATCTTTGGGAGAATATTTCTCTAGGCCTAGTCAATACACTTCAAGTATCTTGGCGCCAAACCAATCAAAAGTCGTTGTTGTTGTTGCAGCGTAGTCCAAAGTATCCAGGCAAGAGTGTTTCCACTGATGCACTAAATATTCGAAATTCTCTGGAGACAGAAAAATGCGCTAGACAGCGTATTCCAAATTTTCCGTATTTCATCGTGGAAACGCAAAGCCGAATTCGACAAATATTTCTCCGTATTCGCAAATATCTGGTTCAGTGGAAACGGGGTCTAATACTACCGTCAGTCTATTGTTGCGTCAGTAAGAGAGAAGTTCTTGGCCACTCCATGATTTGTTTTTCATGCAAAATATTAAACATGTGGTGCGTAATAGCAAAAATAAAAATTATGATAAAGAGTGTACTTAAATGTGGAAAAATGTACATATTTAACTTGTATAATGGAGTACAATAATATAAATCAACTGTCTCACTTTATGTACGCACTACAGGGTTACAATTGAAGTTAATCAGAAAAAGTACAGTTGCAATGTTTTACCCTTCCATAACTTGATTTCATTTTAAAAAGAGGCGATAAATTGGCTGGATTTCATCTAATCGGACTTAGTTTTCAAGAGGATACTTCCTCTTAATGGAATTGAATTAAAGCGTATAAAATGTATTAGATCTTTCCTTCTGAGATCATGATTCAAGTGATTTGTCATTAGAAGATCCCAAATGACTGTCGAATTTTGGCAATTTAAGATTTTCAGATCTTATTTATCAGCTTTTTGAGATTTCTTATATGTATGGCTTATTCATGGCTTCTCTGTAGTAACTATTCAAGTGATGCTTCAAAGTCATTGAAGAGTATGCGTAAGCACGTAACGTTAATACAAACCTGGCAATAAATGAACAAATAAATTATTAAATGAGATATGCACACGAATATATGCAGCACGAACTTCAATATCTAAAAGATAAACTTATCTTTTATGTCCTGAAGAAATATACATGTCCAATTAGAGTCATGCTTGCTTTTACGTAGAAGCAGGATTAGTAGCTGAAAGCTGCATAAAGTCTAGACCTCTTGCACAAGTCTACAAAGGTTGATGCTCGTGAAGGAAAGTTTGAAAGACTGTTGTCCAAAATATCCTTGGGACGAATGCTTATTATTCAGTAGAATAAGAAAGTAGGGAACAGCTTTCCGTGTTGATCTCCTCGTTATCTTCTGCCAATTCTTTAAGTTTCCTTTTCTTCTGTTTGGAATTTCTGTCAATGTGCTTGCTTTTGTCTTCTTGCATTCTTGACTTTTCATGGTTCTTTTATTTTACCGTTAACTACACAAATCTTATACTAATCCACACCAATGATGTCCAAGCCATGGGATGAAGTACCCACTCTAAGGCTGCAAGCAGCTAAGAATTTTTGTGAGAATCTGATAACATCTGGCGGCAGTGGCGGTCCAGACATTCGCCACATTCGCCAGTGCGAAGGTCGGATTGCAAAACCCTGAAAAATGCTCCAGGCTTGGGCATTCTACGTAGTTGTAGATATCAGTTTAACCTGGGGGAAATATTCGTCGTTACCCTTGTCACCATTCATATGATATACCTATGGCAACCGCAGTGAGACCAGGGACTAGACCATTTCAAAATATTTCTGCTTATATAACCTCGTTCTCATTTGAAGCTTTCGTGCATTCCCCTAAGGCAATTTCCCAATTTGATTACTTTTGGGAGCCAATAAATGGTGCGATTTTCCAACTGTCAAAATGTCAACTTAAGCCTGCTTGCGCTTATGAGATCAAAGGTAAAATACCCACAGGAATGTGTGCGAATGTCTGACGTCAATGGAGATTTCCAGGGCCTGGAGTTGTGTAGGAAAAGTGAATGGGAAAAAGCGTGTGCGAATTTGTGCGAAGGAAGTGATATCACTATGCAGATCTAGATAATGGTGATAACCCCAGGAACTTAGCAGAAGGAAATCTCGTTTTTGTGCGTACCACTTTGGCAAACACTGTTCACTGTTGACATATTGGATACAAGCAGGGTGTTGGTTGATCGGTACTGTGAAAGCTAAAGATCGGAGAATTCCCAGTAACGAAGAATGGATCAGTTGTTTAAAATATCTAATCTGATGAAACAATAAGATAGCAGAATTTTATTAAAAATACCGAGACTCTCTGAAAGTTGATGCTGAAGGAAGTCTTTTTAATTGGAGTTCTTTGGAAGCATAGGTGTTGCACAGAACTTGGTGTCATCATTTCCTTTAAGTGCTGAGCATACTATGGTGCTGAGCAAGGTCAGATTGCAGTGCGCGTTAGGTATGTTGCACATACACATTCAACACAATCACTCTTAGACTATGAATTTTCTTCTGCATATGTTTACGCAGAAATTGTGGTATGCGTGTCTGCATGTATGAAGCAATCAGTGTCTCAATATATTTTGTCCAAGGTTGCAGTGCATTTTTCATTCTATTATTAGTGATTTCAAAGAAATGAATGCCAGTAATGCAACGCATGTATGCCATGTCATATTGCAGATTCCATGCCAGGTTATTTCCTAGCATTGTTTGCATAGAAACATTTTGAAGAAAACTACTCTTGTTTAATTGGTTTCCTGCTTTAGAGGACAAAGTAGGCTTAGAAACAGAAAAAATCAAGCAAAGAATCCCAAGTGTATCGATGCAAGATGGCAGTAGAAAGGTCACAGATCACCGCAATTCTCAAGCAAATTTTGGAGCTAATGCAGAAGAAGGACAATGAAGCAACAATTTATAATGCTAGACACATTCCTATGGCAATGCCCAGGGACGAGCGCATTGATGTTTATGTTCGCGTAAGTATATTAAGGATTGGAGAAATCGATGCTGTTCGGCAGGAGTTTCAATGCGAGTTTCATATGACGTTACGGTGGGTAGAGAGGAGGCTCATAGGGAAAGATACTTCTAATGTGGGTATTATTGATTGGGATCCTCGATACTATTTCATAAATGCAGTCAAGATCCAAGATCACGAACTTAGAACGGAAATTCGCAGAGACAATCCTCCGCAAGTCATCCTTAGATGTCACATTATAGGCACTTTTAAGGAAATACTTAAAATAGATAATTTCCCTTTCGACTATCAAGACCTCTCTCTAACGCTGACTTCGAGATGTAGTATCTATGAATTGACTTTCGAGAAGGATCCAGAAAAGGATGACAACATTCGTACAGCATATTTCTATCCAAAGCAAGAATGGGAACTGAGACCTCATGTGATCACAAGTAAGCAGGAATTGAAACCAGAAAAAGGTGCCTCGCCAAACCACTACCCCCAGTACAAAATACGCTTGAATGTGATGCGGCAATGCAAGTTTTACATCTACAACATAGTGCTAATTATGTGCCTGATCACAGCACTAACGTTTTTGAGCTTCGCGGTGAAAGCAGGTGCTCCAGGCGATCGAATCCAAATAACCCTCACGCTGTTGCTTACTTCAGTAGCTTTTATATATCACGCCCAGCAGTTTGTTCCAACAGTCTCTTATTTGACACTCATTGATAAATACATTTTAGCCTGTGTGATTTTCCAGTTCTTTATGGCTATACAAAACGCAATTTCAGGTCTTCTCTCCAATTCTGAACTGCTGTCAACCTTTGAGTGGATTTGTTTGGAAATTGCTGTATTTGGTTTTGCAGTAATTCACGTATATTTTGGGTATGTGTCTTGGAAATGCACAAGAGATGCTAAAAAAAAGATGGAACGCGATAGCAAAACGTACATAGATCAAAATCCACCACATGGAATGAACATGGAATCCAGTAGGTGGATACCGTAAATCCTAGAATTAGTCTGCTGGAGGCTTATTTATTTTTAGACTTTTTTGCATGGGGCTTATTTGAGGGGAGGACCTATTCGAAGGGAGCTTAAGAATTTTTTCTTGTAGTTGGTCATGGTCCATTTGAAATTTTTCTACCAATAAGCTACGTTTTGATGCTGCAAGTGCAAGCAATTGGGTTTTTTAAAAGGACATACTATTTTTCGCTGAGTGATGGCTGATTTTCCGTTCTTAATTCTATACAGCACTAATTTGCATCTCAAATAGCTACAACCACATGTTTGGGTTGAGGCTTAATTGATAGGGGGGCTTTTTAAAACAGGGTGGGGGCTTATTCGAGGGGGGACCAATTCAAGGATCTACAGTATAGGATTTCATCTCAGAGACATTCTGACCAATGTTTTTTCTCGCGGTTCAATCATTAAGCAAGGACCTTTTGAATAATTATGTCAAAGATTCATGTGGTGTTTATGGTACTTACCGCAACTCTTCCTGAACTTACTTTTTGTCTCGCAGACCAATAGTCACGCCACAAGCCTATGTGTGTGCCCCTACCTACATGTTATGAAAATTTCATTGCATGCTGCTTAAAATTTGCTTACATGTCAATAACGTTGATTTCTGCTTATGACTATTTGTTTTTGCATTGTGAAATAACCTTGAATTTTTGTCTGCCATGATGTCAGCTCTCTCAAAGCATTAACTTAGGGGGGAAGCTATTTGTTGTCTATCCTCAAAGTAAGTTGGTTACCAGCTAGAAGTTGCCAGTGGGTCTTAATTGAACAGAAATGACCAAAATATGGGACTGCAACACTGAGAAAGCTTTCCAAACATGCCCTAACAGGTAGGCCACATCAGGCAAATTGCCAGAATATTCAAAATTGTTTGAAGTACTTTAAAACATAGGCATGCAGGTACTCACTTCAAAGATAATTTGATGCTGGTTCAGATTTTCTATGGTAAATTGCTCAGAAATGAAGTAGAAAGTGTATTTGCTTAGTTTGAAACGGCCTAAAATTGATTGAAATTTAGTAAAATGGAAGAAAACGAGAGCAATGTAGGTAAATCCAACAATCCTAAAGTACTTAAAAAGAAAGTCTGTTATGAATAGTTCTCCCCTTTTATGCATTTCAATGTTCTTTCTAAAGCGAATTATGCACAGAAGAGAGAAAGAAATAAGCATTTGTGACTCCTCCCGCCTTCAAATCCCTACTGCTTCACCTTCAACTTCACCTTCATCCTCACCCTCACCCTAACCTCGTGAATGCATGTCGAGGGCCAAAGGATTTTGATTAACAAAGAAACTGAGAGAGACATTGATATATATATATATATATAT
>WIPJ01010044.1:1868-24578 GCA_018155075.1 Cassiopea andromeda | reverse complement strand
ATGATGAGTTTTATGACACTAATGTCATTACTAAAGAGTTGATAAGAAAAGAACTGGAATTTTATGAACTAATTTAGTAATTCTCGCCCTTTCTCGCCCTACTAGATGGCATTTGTATACAAAAGAGACAACATAACCGAACAACACCTCAATGAAGTACTAGAAGACATGTGCGGAATGTATTATGAACTTAAACGAATTGAAGGGAACATGTCTAAATTACAGTCACATATGCTTGAACTACGATTACATATGCTTTCTTGTAAACGTGTATTATGGGATATTGTACATAGTACTAACTAGTTATACGGCATTAAAGATAGATTATACAACTACTTATAGTCATTATTTCTTACCCCACCAGATGATTTGTATGAAGGAAGACGACCTACTACACATTTACATGAACCTGTGCGAACTAGACAAGATATTAGAGAACAATGAAAGACATGTATCACAACACATCTCTATTATTACAAGTAAACTCCACGCCGCACTAGTTCTTAATAATGCAAGTCGTCCTCCTTCGTAGATATCTGCTGCTGGACGACGAAGAAAACGAGAAGAATTTCAGCAGCTAATTGACATACTACATGAGACTGTGGGCTATATTACCGCTATAAAAAATAGACTACCATATATGTACTCCGATGTTGATGTAGATGATATAACCACCGATGTGGACACTCTCGATGATGCTATATTTAACATCGATTTTATACAACGAAGACTAAAATATATGTATAAAGATACATACGATGATGAGTAATACCTTTGCCTCTTTCTGTGTCTCTCTCTTAGAACACTCTCACAAAGATACCAGATGTCGAGAGACTCATGGCACAGCTATCTGAAGTACTACAGTCCAGAACTATTCACTCGTTTTACATTACCGAAGAATGTTGTCATATAAGATGTTCCTGTTATAAATGTGATGAAAGATGTCACCCATAACAACTCTATCTCGTTCTGTATCTCTCTCAGGATCTCAAAGAAGAACATCTCAGCCGTGTATACCAGTCGATAGTCTCACTCGATATCAACTTATCAAACATATTGAAGCACATTAGTGACAAAGATGGTTATAATTACCCTTACAAGAAACCCAGATATAGCATATATATGAACGGCGATGGTAGCGGAAGTACTAGTGTCATTAAGATAGAAGACATCGAACACAAACCTCTTCAAATCTATCATCTTACACCCGACAAAATTTATCGTAAAGTGTAATAAAAGTATTCACACCATTATACCATGCGTTCTTACTTGTCTACCTCTCTCCTAAAATACGCTACTACCTCAAATACGCTGCTGCCCCTTACCCCTTTACCCCTTGTCCCTTTACCCCTTACCCCTTTCCCTTCACCCTTCACCCTTATCCACCTTCTTCACCCTTATCCAAAGACGCTGCTGCGCCAAAGACGCTGCCAAGGAGCAGAGAGTCTTTGGCGGGGAGTAAATGGCGGGCCAATTTTCCCCTTGAGCAGATGGCGGGCCAATGGCGCCAGACTACACTACTACTATTATACCTTGACAAACCACTTGACCTTGATCCAAAATTGGAATGGGAAGCAGCTATTATAGATTGGTATATTCCCATAACATCTGATGTTAAGATAACAACTATATCAACCATTTCTGCTGCAAAAGGTCATTGGTTTAGGTACATAATTGAAAAAGGTGTTAGATCAACTAGACCTAACAATTATAAAAGTTATGAAAAATTCTATTACAATCCCAATGACTATAATTCACATGCGGAATCCTTTATTAATAAATGTAATGAAATTGAAAGAAAAAAAATACATTATGGAGAATTCACTAAACAATTCTACCCACCAACATTACAAATGTCTATAGAGAATGATCGCATGGTAATAAAAGTAATAAGGAAAATGGATAGAGATAATGAGTGTATAGCTTTCATGTTGCCTAATGAACAGTATTTAATTTGGTGACAGTGCTGAATTTGATACATATTATAAAGGTCAAAAACTTATACCAAAACCAGGTTTTCAGAGTGCATGTATATACGATTACACTATAGGTGTATTACTAATACTAGCATCACCTACCAATACAACACTGATGAAGGGTATGATCCAACAGAGGAGTCATATTTAGGTGTAGAATTTAGATCTGCTGGTAAGATTAAACAACAGACAACAGATAGTGGTGGGATAACAAAAACACAGGTTACTGGAACAGGTTTACTATTTGATGTTGAATGTAATTTAAGTGAAACAAATAAACTGGGAAACAGGAGTTAGAGTTAGGAATATTATGAACATGAATGGTCGTGAGAATACTCACCCAAAATATTTCAAAGTAGAGATGACGAGAGCTAATTATATTTCTGTAAAAATTCGAAAATCAAGTGATAAATCACGTGTTCAAATTGAAGGAAAGCCACATATTCTTATAAATATAAGACCTCGAATCTGAGTATGCACGCACACACACGCACACACACGCACACACATGCACACACACGCACACACACGCACACACACGCACACACACACACACACACACATTCAATATGACATCTTCACCATTTTATATGAGAGTAGGAGTTAACGATAATCTGATAAATCCACAAATTAAACTTGATGGTAAATGGAAAGTGGCATTATGTGACATTTCGTTAAACGATCCCAGTCTTCAAATTGGTAGCGGTGGTGGTAGAACAACAACTTCAGGATTTGGGAAAATTAGAAAATCTGATTTCCCACTAATTTCAGAACAAGGAGAGGGACATCACAATATGTTTATGATAATACGAATACAACTAGCTGAAGATAGATTGTTGAGAATGAATGCTGCTGGAGATATTGATAATATAGAAACAGATAAATTGAAAGAAGCATGGAGAAGATATAGTTATGGTAACGGTGCAGAGCAAGGCACACAATCAAGTGACTTTGATAAGTGGGTGAATGATTTGAAAGACGATGAATATCATACTACATTGCCAGGCTGGATTGTAGTACGCAGTAAATATATATTACAGCTATGGGAAACTGATCCACATAAGGAAATAACAATACAAGAATTAATATCAAAATTTAATTCGGAAATACAGGAATATTCATCTCCAACACAAAATTATATTAAAACTCTATTTAAAAACAATCAGGAGGCACAGACTAAATTGTTAGAACCACCATATTGGCCAATGTCAGAGTTTACATATAAAAATGGATATCTAACATTGAAAAAACCGTATTACATTTGAAGAATATTCGTATGTGAAGATTTGAGAAGATTATTCAAGTTTGAACAAAATGGTGATACATATTCATTGTTAGAAGGTATATTTACAAGAGGTAGAGTTCAAGTACCAAATGTTTTACGGGGAATCTATTATTGGCATGTAAGTGAATACGAGGGTATACAGTATGAATTTCAAACGGAGACATATTATATAAATACACCGTGTAGAAAGAGTGTGAGTTATTTACCTGGTGAAGCATCGAAAACAACAACAATAGTAGCTGTTGATACCGTATTGTTTAATGTCAAAGTTGATGGTGGTGTATTAGAAGAAACAAGAATAGGAAGTAAATTCAATTCTATTCTTAGACTTGTATGGATTCCAAACGGAGATATATACAAACAATTCCAGCATCGTATTCATATTCCATTGCGTTATGATACTTTAAACAATGTTAATATTCGTGTAATAAACACAACCAATAATCTACAAGTTGTATACTACACTTTAGACAGAGATATGAGTGTTGAACAAAAGAATGATGAATTCTATATGACACTTACACCAACAATCACGTCAACACTCTCACGTGCAGACTATGAAAAGTTAATGAGTGATTTTGAGACACAATTGCAAAAGCCAATAATACGTAATCCAAACTACAAGTGGCATGCAACATTAATGAATACATTTATACCTATTGATTTATCACTTGTAAAATCAGTGAATTATACTAATTACTAGTTTCAGTATGTGTGGGGTAAGCAAAAACGTCTTTCAGCAATTCCAGTATTTACTGAGAAGCATTTATTTATATCAGATGGTGATCATTTTCAGGAATTCTGTAGGGTGTTCAATAAGAACTCAAAAAATATAGGTAATGAGTATACTTTGACAAAGACATCCGTTCCAATGATAATGTCAGAGGATGATGAAGGGAAAATGATAATTACATTTACTAATGACATACCAACAAAAAGTGTTATTCGATTTTGTATGTATCCAGGAGTTGCAAAACACTGTTTAGGTGTAACTGATGATGAATTTAAATGACAAGAAGTCAGACGTAACCTATTTCTCATAGAATTTGATGATAAACATAGTCAAATACATGGAAATGTTATTGAAAATACATGTCAACATTATGTTGGTGTGATGTTTACAAATTTAACCAATGTGATAAAGAAAGGAACAACAGCAACATGTGTAAGAACAATTATCAAACATATGAGTGATGATGAAATTACTAGAAAAGTGGATGTTGACGTGAGTATTATCATGAGTAATAACTTATCGGGGAATACAGGTCAAATAATAAGAAGTGGTACCGAAAATGCATCTGATGTCAATACTGAAGTAGATGAGAGTAGACAGGATATGTTTTCGCCAATACAAATTAAAGAGTTTTTCATATATTCGTTGTACATTATTACATCATGTAAATAAGCAACCATTAACGTATAAATATGAGACGATTGTAGGTATACTACGTCTTGTATTGAAAATAACACCGGAACAAACATGAAGTTTAATGAGTATATGCAAATAGAAATTGAAAGTATGGACAAAGTAGTTGATTTAAAAAACATTGTGAAATTAGATGATGATTATGAAGTTGCATTAATTGATATCATGTATCAATATACATCGTTCTCTCTCTAAATCAATTAAAAGTGAAACAAAGTGATATCAGAAAAGAAGCTGTGGATATGACAGTTGTATTAAGTGTTGAGTATGATGGTATGTATAATGAGGATGATCGTCGAAATTTATTAGTATCATCATATAATTCGGTGACACATGTGCAACTTTCAGAGTTTGATATATGGAATAACGAACTAGTACAGACAAGGTTGGGATGCGTCTTGGTGTAAGCAGTATGTATAATCATAATAAAGGGGATCTCAGTATTAGACCTGTTGTTCAATTATTAAATGAAGGGATAGAAAATCTTAATGATTCCATAAAACATGTGGTGGGTCACCAATTTAGAAATAGAAGTGGAAAACTGGTAATTACTACAGATAGGTATTTCACATTACCAACATTTGAAATGGATGAGAATAGAAACTTGATATATTTACACCTACCCTTTTATATTCATGAAGTGGAGTTATCAGCATGGTTAACGAAGTTGACAAATCTCCCCAAGGTGATCTCAAGAACAGAGATTCCATTACCGTATGCGCCATTACCGAACAAAGCTTTAGACTTTTATATGGTGGATCCAATAAAGACAGTAATTGGCAATTTAAATGTGGTGGAAAATCAATATAAACAAGATGGAGTGAATATATTTGTGTATTGTGATGTAATTGAATACCAAATAGTGGGATCCATTAATTCACCGTTGCTGAGACTTATATTGTTAGATAGATCGAAAAAAGGTATAAATTGGAGACAGTTTAATCAGTTACAGTACATGCCGCTAAAGTATCTTCAGTTTCACAACTTTACAGTGAGTGTTCGCGGAGAAAAAGGAAACCCTATTACAAGTGAGAATATCTATTTAACATTGCATTTTCGAAAACGTCAATAATGAATTCTTTTAGTACAGATTACACCCCAACAACTAGATGTGATGGAATAATAACCCCATTTGTTGGTGGATCAATTCCAATATATATAAAGAACCAAACAAAAATTCCCATAACAATGGAGGGTGAAGGGATTGCAGATTTAATTAAAAAGGATTTAAAAAAGGTTCAAGAATTGGTAAATCATGGATCGTGTGAGAAAAGCTAAAGGTGCTGCATGTGCCACAGCAAACAAGAAAATGGGTGCGTTGAAAAGAAAAATTCAATCACAACTGAAACAACAGGCTACACAAATCGTTAAAAAGCGTGCAGGTATCAAGACAATACCTAACAAGGTTACACAAGCAATTAAAAAGAAAGTTGGATCTGTTATAAGAAACCCTCCAAAGAAAATTAAATCAGAACTTAGAAAAAACATAAACATGGAACTCAAAAAGACATGTCCAAAGAAAAACTCTATAAAAGGCAGGTTAACGCATAATGAAGTAATTAGACAAGCGGAACGTGCCATTTATTCAGGTGCAAATTTTTAAAATGCATAAAAGGAAACAAAAGAAGGAAAAGAAACAGAAGAGACCGAAACAAAAGAAACAAAAGAAACAAACGATATTACATGGAGAGGTTTATTTGATAATATAAAACACTGGTTTTGTAAAACGGCAATAAAGGCAACGCCAATGGGAATTGTACAGAAAGGAAGGAACCCACGTGTTTTGAATAAGAAAACTGGTAAAATGGGAAAAGGTGAATATAATACCCAGATCCATATGGAAAGAGGCAGGTGTCCCTGATAAGGCGTTGGATAAGTGGAGATATTTTACATAGCTATAAATACACTGCTTAGATAAGTGTAGTATAACATAATGGCTTCATTAGCAGCATCAGTGGTCGCTTCAATGGTAATTGATGATATGTTAAAAGATGATGGTGGGGTTGAAGCAACTAAATTAATGGAAGGAGATGGTTATAAAAGGAGGGTTAAGAGAAAAAAATCACATGCAAATATGGGGAGTGTACTAGCAAAGACAGCGGTAAGAAAGGTTGCAAAACAAGCCGCAAGACAGGTGACTGAAACAGTGACAAAACAAGCAGTTAAGAGAATAGCGATATGCAGGGCAAAAGAACTAGGAAATGGTGCTGCGGTGACAGCAGTGGGAGTAGGTGCTGATGCTGCTACAAATTAAATGCGTGGTGGTGGAGGTCGTCGTTATCGTAAAGAAAGAGGTATATAAGCAAGTCACGTGATTAGTACTATAGTTAGTTTACAAGTGACAACATGTCTGAGGGACTATATTTATTTACGCAACCATTTAGTGATGCATCTGTTATATCGAGAACAGATACAGATTATTATCCATCAGATGCAATTCAAGACAATAGCAAGGAGACAATTAAAATCGAGGTTATTAACAAATCCGAGGTTGATTTCATAGATTTGAATTCTACTGAACTTCTAATGACTTTGAGAAGTCAAAAAACAATGACAATGCCGTCTTAGGTACAACTATGGTTGCTGCTCATTATGGAATTTGTAATAATTTCGGGCATGCAATGTTTAGACAGATTACAATTGAAGAGGGTGATGTTGAGATGAATCCCTCTACAGGGACATACCCATATCAAGTTGATTTTGAGACTATGTTACAATATGATGAGAGAGAGTTCGAAGGTAGAGCAAGACTTGAGGGGTATTTCCCCGACACAGCAACCGCAGCTGCAATGACAAAAAACTATGCTGATGATGCTAATAATAAAGGGTCGACTGTACGATCCCCATTGTTTGATAATGGACAAACAGTTCAAGTGATAATGACACCTCATTTGGGACCTCTAGCTCAGAAAAGAGTTTTGCTGCCAAAAACAAGAGTTGTAGTCAAACTCATTCCAAACAGTGACGATTTTCTCTTGACGTATGATAATGCTGCAGCAACAAAAACATATGGTGTGTACAGTAAGGCTAGTAAAGTGAGAATTAGAACTGTGAAACTCACACCACAAGTGGCTACACAAATTTACAGAAACTTGCAAAAGACAAGGGCTCTTTATCCTACCCCCACACCCACAATGACAACCAGTCTTATTGAGAATGGATTGCGTACTTGGGAAAAAGATAATATCTTTTCTGGGAAAGTTCCAACATTGTTGATGTTTGGTATTATACGAAATTCTGCATTCAATGGTTCGCGCACACAGAATCCATTCTATTACCAGAATTTGAATATTACAGAGGTGTGCATCTATATTGATGGAATTCCTATAATTCAACCCATCATGACAGACTTTGGACATGCTAAGTATAAAGAAGCGTTTCTTCAAATTTTGAATGCTACAGGAAACAAAAGCACACTGTTGAATGAAAATACATGGCCAGCCAACAATATATTGGTAATAGAGTTAACACCAAAAGGTAGAAATGCCTTGTATGAATATTTCCCAGCAAGATCAGGAAAGTTGAGAATTGACATAAATTTTAGTGCAGCAACTGCATCAGGACCATATACAATTCTATTTTATGGATTGATGGGGTCTGTTAGCGAAATTGATGCTAATAATAATGTGTACAAGAACTGGTAGATTTCTGTATGTAAGCAACCCTCCAATTATCTTTTCAGTCGGCTTGAATATGACACCCATTGTGAGGAATGTAGTTACAATAAAGACAAATAGTTCAGTTGTTAGAGTCTTATTAGTAAAGCTCAACAACAACAAACAACAGCAACAGCAACAGCTTGTAAAGAGAAAAATAGTAAAGAGTAATGAACGACAAAAAAAGTAACTATCTTACAAGACGATTTCAGCCTATGTTCAGAGGAGTATTTGGGACAAATGAATTGGAGAATATTAATTACAGGATATCCATTTGCTGTTATATCCAATGAATCAGATTTTGGAACTAGAGGCACACATTGGGTTGCATTATATTTTGATGTATATGGAAATTGTGACTTTTTTGATTCTTATGGGGGTATGCCAAAACCAGACATTAGAAGATTTATAGATAAGCATACGAATTTTGGTTGCAGATATGGCGGGATTGCATGTGGAAAATTAAAAGTTAATAGGAAACAATTGCAGAGTTATAATAGTGATGTCTGTGGACATTATTGTAACTCTGTCTCTCTCCTCAACACTCATTGGGATATCGTACATGAATGAATCGGTGTCCATATAGCATAATTCCGGCATTTTACCATCTTTGGTGACGTTCTGTCTTGCAAACCCATAATGAAACTTGTACATGAGTGTCTTGCTCAAATCCAAGATGGTGCTACCTGCATATATCGGCTTATCAAGTTCAAACTTCTCGTGTTTCATTTGTACAACTGTTATATCATCATTGATGTCAACAGTATTGTAGAAATTCGGCAATCTAAAAAAACACAAACAATATTGCACGGGTGAATTTAAAAATATATAATAAAATACATAGCACTAATATATACTAGTAATAATATTTACTAATATCTATTACCCTTGTATACTTTCGTAATTTTTCACCTTTTGTAATGATTTTATGTTTACAGTGTTTATAGACATTTTACATGGTTTTACCAAAAACCGAATTGTTGACTAGTTTGTAAAACTCTTTAGCAAACTGTCCAACTGCATGTTTACGCTTTTCGGTGTTATAATCAATGTATGGCTTCATCCATGCTCTTTGCTTACATTGTATAATCTTGTGCACTTTCTCGACTTTTAACCCATTCTCATTAGCTTGCTGGAGATTGACGTAATGTGTGATGTAGTCCTTTCTGTTCTCCAAATTTGGGGTGAGTTTCATACTTGACTTGAACTTTTTATCTCCATATGTTTGCACATATAAGTCTTCTTGGGTTTCCGATAACATGTTCTCGGTTGGTTCTTTTCTTTCGGGGAGAAATGGTAAATCAGAATGGTCATCATGCAACTCTGCAGGATAAACAATATCACACTTGAATGTATATCCAATTCCATTGGGTCTTGATGAAATCAGATTAAGCACATTAGCGGTTGTTTCACTCAAATCTGCACAATTCAATTGCTCAACTCCACTCATAAATTGGAAATCCCCATACGGTAATTCTTGAGACATTGCCCATCCATATACATTGTTTGCATCCAAATACAACAATGAATTGTTATCATCTTTCACCTCAGCCTTTCGCTTTATCACAGATGTGATACCACCACAAATACTCTCTTTAATAGTGGGATATATATCTGATTTTTCCTTGGATAACAATTCAAGTTTGACCTTTGTCTTTTCCAACATTGCATCCCATGAAAATGCAGGCAATGAAATGTATCTGAAAGATATAATATAGATAATTTATCAAAACTGAATGAAATATGGAATTTATCAGACAATTAACATAAATGGTATGGATAAAAGAAACAAAAATTGTTCTTCACCTCATAGGATCTAAATTGCTGTAATTTCTTGTGGCTTGTGTTCTGATTCTCTCAACTACACATTGTAATATGATAACATCCAACTCCATATAAATTTCCATATATTCACCAAATTTCCAAAATCGAAATGGTCCCATACATCTAGCATGTGTTGATACAATTCATCACTAATGTGTTGTTGTGTTAAATCATTCAAGAAATCAGCTTGAGATGGTAGTTGTGAATTTTCTAGTTTATCAACGCTGTCAAACCAACTGTATGGACAAACACCATTCTTTGTAACAAGGTCTTTCACTCGAATTTCCATGCCTGCTCCATCTCAGTCAAGATGATTTCATCGAAAACTTTGTTTCAATAATCGCTGCTATCCCATGGTGAAATATCTTCAGACCTGATTAATGGAACATGATTCCTTGATCTTTCATTAACCAATTGTTGCAATTCATCACCATGCCTAACTCTTCCTTCGTACAACAAATCCACCTCCTCCTCTGATCGACATTTTCTCAAGCATTTATATGTCAGATATTCATCTAAATCATGCTTATCACCATCCTCCAGCATAGACGATAAATCATCCAAACTACTGTTCAAGAATGCCAGTGAATCGATAAATGTTAAGGTGTTGTATTTCTTCTTTTCCTTCTTCTTACCAGACTCCTGTCCATCATTGTCATCATCATCATCATCATTGTTAACCTCCTCATCACCAGCATTCACATTGTTTGGTGAGAAAATTGTTGCGCATCTGATTTTCTCGTTTGAACTTGCAATAATGCTCATGTTTAAATCTTGAACATGCTGCATAATACGTTTAGAGTCATATCCACCAACATTATGAAAAACAACGGGGATAGGTATGCCTTTCAATGATAACGTTAGTCAAGTTGCAGTATTTACATGCTGGACCACGATATTTTCCAGTGATATGGCAATGATCAACCTGTTTTCTCGCCGATTCATCAAGATCATGGAATTGTCGTTTGCATAAAAAACACTTTTTTTGATAATAAATGTCTAAGTTCCTCTTCATCAGTCCGCTTTATCATTGGCATTGATTTGTTATAAATGTCGTGAATTTCTCTGCTAACCTTTTGCACTTCATCAAGAAACCATTTTACGCAGTCGATGCCAGTGTAAGTTTTCACTTCTCTATGCCACTTCAGATCAATTGAAACAATGCTGTATGATACAGCAATAGGTTTATGATCTCCTATTACCTTCCTTTTACCTGTAAGGTAATGCAATTATTAATACAACTATTACATAAGGTGTGTTAACTCACCATCATCTTAAATATTATTATGATTTAACTTACCATAATCATCATCATCAGTAACTTTTTCCACAATGCATTCAAAATCTGCATATATGACAAATGGTAGTCTCCACATATTCTTGACATTTTCAATTTCATTGTAGTCTTTCCCGGGTAATCCACACTTCCGATCTTGCAGCATACTTTCTTATGCTCATCCAGTTTTTCTTGTGAATATTTGTGTGTAAGGCATGATAGACAGTAATATAATTTTCTGCTACCTTTTTGTCCTTCATGTCCTTTCAGTAGACGACCAATATTCTTCACATAAACGTAATGTGAATCACCATCCTCATTAATAATTAATAAAAGTACAATCTCTTTTCGTTCCTCCTCAACATCACACTCACGATTGATACGTGCAGATCGGTATACAACAACTTTATTCTTTTATGTTAATCCCCAAATGTTGATTAACAGATTGTTATTATCGTCAAATTGTTTCAGCGTCTTCTTATCCATTGGATTCACAGGATAAATGAGTCCTTCCTCATTCAATTCATTTTGATATGGATAATATTTTGATACTCTTTCGTGATGATCTTCTATATCCTCATCATGCAATGCTGCAAGGATAGCCCATTTGAAACAACTTTCATCATCAGTTTCACTATTGATAGACGCCTTTTTGGTTTGATTGTGTTAGGGAGTGGTAAATACTTGCCACCTCTAATCACCCCAAAGTCATGCTTGCTTGATATAACTTAAAATCCAACCGCTCCCTACTGATTGAAACTCCTCCACAAAATCCCAAAACTTTTGCGTGAAATCCTTCATTCTATCTGGGATTTCCTATGTTGAAGTCCCATACACTAATTCCAGCAGTTTTGAATTGTAGATTACAGGTTGGTGCATCCATTCATACTATTGTTTGTCCATTACCAATCGTTTGAATACCCATTCCATCACTGTCATATATTTACTTCCTTGGTTGTGTTGACAACTTTCGATGAAAATAGTATCGATATACTTCTCTTTTATCTCTAGAAGTCTGGTGTTGATGTTTGGCATTCGTTGTATATTTGTAGGGTTACTATTCTTGAATTTGTAAATAACAATTGACTTTTTCGCTTTCTCTGACTTCTCAGGTCTTTGCCCGCCCAGAACATTTCTCACATGTTGACAATCGGTTTTTCTTTTCCTACCACCACCACCAATAAACTCAACAGGTGCATCTCTAAGTACATCTCCTTCATGAGCTGATCTCTCATGCAGATCCCTGTTATACTTTTTATCATATGTGTTTTCACAGTAGCGACACTTGAATTGTCCAACTTTCACCTTTTTCGCAGGTACTTCATTGCTATCACCACTGATTTTCCTTTGTTCTGTTCGATCTTTTCAGCCTCGATCTCATCAGCATGAACAGTTTTCAGATGGTTATTCAAGTTCGTTCTTCGTGTGTATGGTCTAGTACAAAATCGGCATACAAACACTCTCCTACCATCTATTACTTGTGCCATGACTAGTGTAATGTGATTATTGTGAGTGTTGAATTTATACCCCTTGTTATCTAATTATCATACTTCAGTTAATTTACATTATACAGATCTTACGTTTTTTGAGATCTTACCAGTTTTGGCTTCTTAACTTTTTTAGCTTCTTACGTTTTTTGGCATCTTACGTTTTACAGCATGTTACAGATGTAGAAAATGACGTAATGGTGTATGTATATAAGAGCAGGTATAGTTCTCGCTTTCATTTATCAAGATGTACTCGTTCTATAAACGCCTTTTCTTGGATGCTAATAAAGTTGATTCATTCGGATTAGCGCTTCCAGATACTGGTTTCACTACAAATATCTACTACAGACTGAGTAATGATATCATCCTCTGCGATGGAGTATTCTACCGGAATGCTGAAGATACTGAGAAATCCTACTATATTCTACAAGCCAGCGAACATGATTTTTTCGAATGGTGTTCATTTGATTCAAGAACAAATTACACCATTACAGGCGATATTCTTAATGACACTTTCCTGGAAATCATTAACCAAGTTAAAGATGACCTACCTCCATTTGTGACGGTGAAAGGACATTCAACATTGCTGTTCTCAGTCGATGATATTGGAAACATTTTTCTTGATGTTGATATCACTTCTGGCATGCTTACTCCGAATGCATTAGTCAAAGACTATAAACACTTTTGTTCTTTTTTAGTTAATGAAAAGGGGGAGTCTCACTGTATGCATTGCAGGTGGTTATATGATGGTAATGCGCAATGTGATTGTTGGAAATATTCCGATTTAGAAACAGAATCTGATTAACTATTATGATTATTCTTGGTGTTTTCTTGTCTTCAATCTAGTATAAATAAAATAATGACATAAACCAAAAGTCATTTATACAGCATGAGCAGTCTGGACTATTTTCTGAGTGTGAACACATTCACTTCTCCGATTGATATTACACATTTACTTCCAAGACGTACAGCCGATTGGGAATGTAGTATTCCTACTTATTTTCTAACTTTGGAGGGGTTGAGTGTAAACCCTGAGATCGAGGTTATGCGACTTACTTGTAATGCTATCGAATTCGATAAGAGTCTCAAACAACAGCATCTTATTGAAGTGCTTGTCAATACTGTAAAATTGCAACATGTGAAACCGTTTCGATGGAAGAAAATTATTGTTAGTACTCGAACTAATTTCAAATTATCGCTTACCGATTGTAGAAATACCCCCGTTACCGTGACAAATGATGGATCACATGCAAATTTGATTTTTCGAAAAAGAGTATACATTCATGAACCTCATAATCGAATATCATTTCATGTCTATGAATGAGTGAGATACAAACAGATTCAACAAGTTGGCCTGATGTATTGTCCTGTTGATAAAGCGAAAGCAATTTGGCTTTGTTTAACACTAATTGTTTTGTTTATTCTGGTTTTGTGTATTGTTCTACCTATTACCCTCACTCACCCGCGAACAGACACGTGCACAGTAGATGGATATCTTTTTGATGATGAATGTTTAGATAGATGTATTAGGGAAACACAGTCGGAAAACCATCAAGTAACTACAGATCCTTCGGTTCTTACTCATCCAGTTACAACTATATACCCCTCATTTTCAGCTACAGATCCACCAGTTTCAACTACAAATCCCCCATTAGTTTCAACTACAGATACTCCAGTTTCAACTACAGACTCTACATATCCTCCAGATTTGGTTACAACAGATCCTCCAGTTACAAACCCTCCAGTATAAAATGGATGAATTTAAAATTATTCGATGTCTTATGGATATGCTGAAACAAAACTCTGTTTGCGAATATACTTTGAACGAACAATTAATTGCTAAATGGATTTTTAGAGAAAGTAAAACTATTCAAGAACTGGATCCTATGTTCTATAATAGTGTTAAACAAAACCCTGACGCAGATTTCATTGTTGCACTACAGTTTATTTTCAGTGAAGGAATCACTTTTGCACGTATTGTTGCCACATACGGATATGCCACTTATTCCACGATGTATCATGCTGAAGGACCACATAAAATTCTTAAATTAGTCGATAATTTCTACCTCAATAATATGAAACCGTGGCTTGATTATCACAGACTCTGGACTAGAATTTACACAAGAGAAAAAACTAATTCGTTATGTTTTTGTAACATCTTATAGAATAAAAAATTAGAAACATAGTTTATCAAATGGAATATTTACTACTAACTCATCTTGTTCTTTGTTGTCTAGGGTTAAGTTCATTAATGTTTGACAATCTGGTAGTTCTTCAGTCATCTCTTACTCTTCAATTGCTTCATCCTTGATTGCTTCATCTTCGATTGCTTCAGGCTCATCTGCAATTGTTTCAGGTTGATTCTCCCCAATTAACATGTCTTCTAATTCTTGTATTATTTCTTCTTCTTCTTTCCCAGCATTCGGTGTTGCATTGATTTGTACCACTTGCTCTCTTGCAATTCTATTTACCTCCACCAACAGACATTCTACGTATTCTATACTATAGAGATTTTTACGTTTATGGTTGATGCTGACTATCCTTATTGCCTCCCTTAGTTCCTGCTTAATCATCCTCGACATGCATCTCTGATTAACCATGATGATCTACATACGACATCTCCATCTCTCTATCTTATATGGAGTTCACTATTTCTCACAGGGATAATATATTAGTCAATATCTTTCGACATATTGTATGGTTTCTATCACCATGATTGTGCAGGAAATCCTCTATACTCGTCATCACTTGTTCTTTGTGTGGGTTCTTTTCCATATAAGATTCAGCACATCTCCACACTTTGCGTATTGCTAGCGCATCTTTTAGACTTATTGGGAAATGATGTAAAACGAACTTCAACTTATTCCCTCGGTAACAATCATCTCTATGACTCACTATCTCATCATCACCTTTACATCCTAAACAGTACTCTGAACTTTTGTCTTGAAGCTTCTCATTAAAAATCTAGTCCATGATATTATCGCCTCATCTTGCTCTCCATCATGCTTTCTTTTTTGTCGTCTTCTCTCATAATATCCCTCTATAGTCTCCTTTATCTCGCTTGCGTTTGCGTACAACTCCACTAATAGTCTCTGCTGAATGTCTAATTTCCCTCTTTCACCTTGTACCTCCATTCCCACTTGACCATCATTAGTTACATACAGGTTTAGCATTTGATTTTCTCCTACTCCTCGCACTTGCTTCTGTGTTAATATCCTCTCTCCTCCTCCACTTTCCATTCCACCCACCAATATCTCATGTTTACTCTTTAACCCTGTTGTTGTCTCTATTAATTTTACTCCCACAGTCAACTCTTTTCGCAACATCGATAATAGAGAGTTTATGATTCTATACGTAGCTCACTACGATGACCCTTGGAGGCTTGGACACCAGTGCGACATTGGGGATAACCATGTGGTTGCGCACTCAACTATAACTCCACTACTCAAAGTCGGATAATGTCACGTAGTGATCGGTACGCAGGTAAGAATACATTATTATTGGTTCATTACTGCTTGAAATTTAATTTGTTTTCCCAGCATTTCATGTGAATACACCAGCACGTGCCTCGTTTACCTTCAAATTGTGTTCTTCAGTGCTTCTTTTTTTGTAGGCAGACACATTTGTACTTTTAACAATGGCCTATCCAACAGCTGGAGCAGACGGTCAAAGAACTCTACAAATGTTTGTAATTAATAATATAGACATTTAATGCTACTGAATTATCGGCTGTCGAAAGTATTTTATTATATATTATGTATCATAGAGTACTGAATTTACCACAGATTTATATATTTCACTCCCAAGTAGCTTTTAGTGCACATATGTTAGCAAGTGAAATCTATTTATCGTAGAACAGAATGTGTATTGAAGGTCCCATTTTATTTTTGGATAGCATTGTGAATAAGTGCTGGCTGCATAACTACTGTTGGTTTATGTTGACATATCTATAGGCTGTTAAAGCAAGGACTACGACGCCATAACATTTTAGTGCATCTTGGAAATTTATGTTTTGTATGCCGTCAATCATAATTGTGTGGAATTTACTTTTGAAAGCCATATATTTCTTTTAATTGCTTCAACTACTTCTTTGGCTAGACATAAGATGGTATGGAGTACCAATCATGATGTGCTTCTCTGTAGAGAAATCTTGGTAGTACAGCCATATAGATTTAAGGCTGGGACAAGAGAGAGGGGTCAGGCATGGGATAAAGTAGCTAGTGCACTATATTCGGTGGAGGGCTTACGCTTTGTAGTTGACCAGAGAGGTGTTAGGGAGAGGTATGCAAAATTAGAAAGGAATTTTAAGAGAAAGATGGCAGCTGAGGAAAGGGCCAGCGGGATAAGCCCAGACAAGACTGAATTAGATGAAGCCATTGAAAATATAATGGAGCGGAGGGAAGGAGCAGAGGAGGAAATTGCACAAAGAGCAGAGAGCACAGCAGTGGTGATGGAAAAGGAAAGGGAGACTGCTGAAAGTGTTCGAAAAAGGTCTATGGAAAGGCTAGCAGAAACAAGAGAAAGAGAAAATCAGAGGAATGCAAAGAAACAAAGGAATAGTGGAGAGGAAACACTTGACTTCATGAAGGACAAATGGAGGATGGAATCGGAGTTGAGGAGAGAGGAGTTAGAAGTAAGAAAGAAAGACCATCATGCAAAAGAGAGGAAAGCTGATCAGGAAATGGAACTGAGAAAGAGGGAGCTGGAATTGAAAGAAAGAGAGCAACAGGCAAGAGAGAGTGTGATTAAAAACCTATCGGTGACCTCCAAGCCTCCCCCTGTCACCTCCTAACGCCACCATACGAACTGTACCAGACAGTCCTAAACCGTAGGGATAATAATACAGTTATCTTCTACCTACGGTTTAAATGTTATTCGTACACAATTGTACTCTACCTTACGTAGACAAACGTACACAGTTGTACACAAGAATGAGGTAATAAATAAACGACTTCCCTCTAGCCTGCAGCACGTCTCTCTCGATAAACGTTCCTTCCACCGGCCAAGAACACGTCTTGCCTCCACGCTACGAAAGTCTTCCTGTTTATGCGAGAGAGGAATGACAATGCGCGCCTGCGCATTTACCATCTTTCAGAAGGCCAAGATGGCAGCCACATCACAATATCGGAGAATATCACAACAGAGAGGAAGGATGAAAAATTGCTAGAAATAGTGACTCAGCAGCAACACCAGCAACAAGTAATTCTCTTGCAAATACAGCAGGGAAATCAAGCACTACTGAGTCTTGTAAATAGTTTAAAGGAAAAGTTGAATTAGCAAACATGAAATTATATTTTCTGTCAATTTCTATCCATTGCCTTGGTTCAAATAATTAGCTGAGATAGAAGAGCCCAAACCTTGTAATAGTCAATTTGCATACTCTCCAAGAAAATTATTTATATGCTATTGTTTACTGCAGTATGAAATTATAATCGAAGTGTTTTATAGAAATCTTAATCCAAAATTGTGAAAATAGGGTTTCCACTAGTATTTTAGAAGAACTTCCCAGATTTTCCCTGATATTTGCAGTGAAATCCTACTCATTTCCCTTGATATTCCTACAACCCTTACTCTGACTTCTATAATTTCTTTTGACAAGTATGGGGTTTGGGAGAGCTTATACCCTTCTTTGGCCATTCCAATTTTTGGTTGTTTAAAATATTGAGTTGAGTAGTGCTTCATAAGGACTGTGCAGAACAAAAAGATATACAAAGGGTAAATTTGGTGACTTCCACACTAGACTGGATTGGTTATTGAGTATGAAGAATGTTGTTACTTTGAAAGAGACCAATATGGATCGTAAAACTTTTGTCCTGGATTTTCTGCAAAATCTCTCTTTCCAAAAAGTTCCTTGATCAAACATAAAATGCCTAGATATTCCCTGGCTCAGTGGCAACCCTGGAAAAGGGAATCATGTGGGTTTTGTTTTCAAAACTGAGAACTATGTAACTGAGAAATAAGGCATGTTTCTTATATGAAATTTAGTAAACAGCATAAAAGTTCATGTGCAAGCTAAGTTGTAGGATTATTTTAACTGGTGATATTTGGTGGTTTTTAAACAAACCGTTTCAGTGAATCCAAGAAAACTATAAAAAGTATTCATGGAGAGCAGGTGGTTGCAAATCAAAGTAAGCTCATGTGGTTGAACTGTGGAGGCATGTCATTGCATTTCTTAACAGGGCACACACAGTATACATTTTGCCAACAGAACTAAGGCCAATCTTTAGGTTCTTCTTGAAATCTGTAAATTTAAAATAGTTCACAATATCTCCAAAAATCCATTCCACTGATACCCTGGCCTTACTCATGGACTGATTGAAGGCTTGTTGTTCCTCTGTCAACTGGGCTCTTCTCTCATATGGACGCTGAAGCTGTAACCTATGAGGATAGGCTGGGTCCCCATATATGCATAAAATTTCTCCAGTAGGAGAGACAGAATATTGCTCCAGCTGGGGTAAAAGACCAGACATTGCTAGGATAGCACTGTCGTGTCTCCTACCTTCTACAGGCCCATACAACTTTGCAATTAACTCATTGGGGGCAGCAACAGCTTGAAACTTAAGGGCATGCACCCTTTTGTGGCCATTATAGACCACTCTCTGATTCCTCCCAGGTCTGCAAATGGGTCGGACTGTACCATCTACAAAACCCCGACACCTGTCAAGTGCAGCACCACTGTTGTGGATTGCATGTGCATATGCTTGTAGGTTTTGTGGTGATAGCATAGGCTGGTCTAGTTCTGTAAGAAGATAACAATATCTGTTGTATATGATCTCTGTGATAAAATTGGCAGCCATACAGAGCTGTGGGACAGGCCTACCAAACCTTGGAATCAAATCTGCATACCTACAAGGGTATGCAAATCGTTTTAGGCAAATACACAACGCTTCCACGGAATCTATCACAACACCGTTGTAACACCTGATCACTTCTGGTAGTCAGAATGTATGTACAAGTGTGTAAATATCATCCTTGCCAAACCTAAACTCAACTTTGCATTCATCGTCAGTCAAGCCCTCAAGATTGAAATGCTCATAGCGCCAAAATGCCAAAGCACTATGCAAGTTTCCTCTAGGCCTAGGTGCATCTAAGAGCATGAAAAGGTCATCATCATCTAGCACGTTGTTTTCATGCAGCTGTAAAGCAAGATCTTGAAGTTCAATGTTGGCCTCCATTGCTAAATATTACTTTGATTGTTGGCGCCTAAATAGTTGAGTAGTCATTTGCGTGTTGTGTTTCGTAACCACATTCAACAGACTACGGCAACACGATCTTACTGCGGTAATGCCCAAGCCTCCAAGGGTCATCGTAGTGAGTTACGTATCAAATCGTAAACTCTCTAATATCTCGTAAAATCCTGCTTTTTGCATTTTTATTTTTTCATATTCTACTTCAATTGTTATATACACCACCATACTTTTTCCAATCATCTCCAACTCTACTAAACGCTCCATCTTCTTGCAGCTCACTTTCCAAATGATTAGATTCTCAATTTCTTAACCTAATATAACTCAAATCATGGGGGGTGCACAACCCTTTTACATTATTTATTTTTCTCTTGTTTGTCCATATTTTTTTAAAAGTATATTCCAAATTTTCAAAATTAGGGTTAGGGTAAGGTAATTGAGAACAATACCTGATTATTACATTCTTATGTGACATAATAAACACGTGGTATCGGCGATGTGGAGGCGGTTACTATGGATGGACAATAACGCTGTTAGGGGAGAACAAAGCCTGCTCATGCTGCGGGGCAGTGGAGTAGAATGTCCAAAAGTACTCTACTGTTACCTCTCAGAGTTTTCAGAGGCATCGCATAGGTTTCTTGACATAAAATAGTCCTTGAAAGTCAAGTATTCAAGAATCATTGAATTGTTTATTCCCTTGTAGGCCTAATCTCTGCCAGGATGAAGTAGGCTCATTACTTCTCCCAAAAAGTGTTTGCTCATGAAGGTTGTGTAGCATCCTGATAAGATTCAGTGCAATCCAGCATTTGGTTGTTAGCATATTGTATGGGTTGACTTTTTTCAAATAAAGTGGTTGAGAATATACTTTTAGATGCTCTGAGTGGTCAAGGAACAAAGCATCCTTACCCAGAGGAGTGTCCAATACAACTTGCAATTGCCTCATAGTACTGTTACATTTAATGTTTTCAATTAGACCTCTGCTAAATGCAGAGAGAAATCAGATTTTTTGTATACCTCACTTCTATTTTGTTGAAAGTCATCCTCAGTACATAAAGAAAAGTGTCAGTTCTGGTACGTAGTTATAGGCTATCTGCCATATATTTTTTGTACCAGTAATGATAGTAAGAATACGTAATAGTAGTGTCATTTAATAGCTGAAACGTATCATGGCACTATTGAAATAATTAGGAACAGAAGTGTTTGTGGATTCCATTTGCTCCTTTTGGGAGAAACACAAATGTACAAGAACATATTGATTTATCAGCAGAGGGAGCAACAGAACAGAGTGAGGCAAATGGCAAAAGCAAAGCAACATCATTTATGCCTGGGCCTGGGCTATTAAATCTGGCCAGTATGGATCAAGTCAGCGAAAATCTTACACACTTGAATTCAAAATGCGTTCCTTGCATCTCTTAGATCCTATGTCAAGAGACAAGGTCACAGACAAATGGAACAAAGTTGCAGCTAGCAGGGGAGTAAGTAAATCCATGATTGTAAAGTGGCACAAGAAAAGAAAAGAAATTGAGAATGAACGTGCTCTCAATAAAAGAAAAAATAATAAAGGGAACATCAAGGAACTTAGACAACGTAGACAATTAGCACCAACCTCGGGTGGCAGAAAAGAAAAATATCCTGAAGCAGCTAGAGCTGTAGTTGCAGAATTTAAGTTAAGAAGGGCTCAGGGAAGCAGAATATCAAAGCTTTGGCTGTGCACACAAATGAAGATACAAGTTGAATGCTGCTATGGCAAAGAGGCAGCTCAAAATTTCAAGGCCAGTTCTAATTGGTTTCAAAGATTTAAAAAGAGGTATAATATCACACTGAGAAAGAGAACAAACAAGAAAAGAGATTCTGAGGGGAGGGAAGGGAGACAATACAGAAATTTCATAGAGAGTTAAGGAAAGCTCTAAAGTCAACAAGAAGAAGGAGTAACCTCCAGGCAGATGCAACATATGGTGGATGGCTTCCTGAGCAAAGGTATAATGTTGATCAAGTTCCTCTTCCATTTGTGATTGGTCAAGAAAAGACATATGAAAGCAGTGGTTCAAAACAGGTTTGGGTATCCCAGCCTTCTTCAGGATTAGACAAAAGACAAGCAACATTACAGTTATGCATAACAGCCTCTGGATCACAGATTGTAAAGCCAGCTATAGTTGTTAGAGGGAAAGGTAACATCACTCCAGATGAAAAGTTGCAATATGATAAGGATGTTGATGTTTACTTCCAGCCTTCTGCATGGATGGATGAAGAACTAACTTTGCAATGGGTAAAAGGGACTTTGATTCCACCATTGAAATCAGATGACAAAGAAAAGGTGCTGTTTGCAGACAATGTTGGTTTTCAACGTTCAAAAGAATTTCATGACATATGCAGAAAGGAAATTAATATAGTTGTGTATATGCTACCAGCCAGTCACACAGATAAAGTGCAGCCAATTGATGCGGGCTGTGGTATGATGATAAAAAAGAAGATAGGTGAGGCAATGGAGAGATGGCTCACAGTCGAGGCCCATCTTGAGCTCTGGCATAACAAGATTACAGCTAGGATGAGAAGAGTTTTAATGACAAAATGGACTGGTGAAGCATGGAGAGAA
>WIPJ01010043.1:0-20850 GCA_018155075.1 Cassiopea andromeda | reverse complement strand
GATGCTCAATATTTCAAATGTTCTTGCTACTATTATTGAAGTAAGTCGTTGTGTGGGTAGTTTTATAGGCATATTTTTTCTGCTGAGGGGCTTTTTACAAGCGTACACTATTTGCAAGGGGGAACATTATTTGCGCAAGGCACATGTTTCATTCATCTATATGGCAAAGGGAAGTTCCTTGTGATGAAGATTTTAATGAATATCAAATGAAACCTACTAGTAAGGTAGTGTTATATTTGAACTATGTATATATATATATATATATACACTTTATAGTATTGTTGGGCTAGGCAAAGTTAAGCTTACGTGGTAGCTAATCACTTTTCAGTAGTCTCTGTTTCGTGATGACTGTCATGTACTCATGCTAATAGGAATTCATGCATTTATCATGCATTATGCAAATACGCCATTTTCAAAGCTGGTACAGGAATTCAGAAGTTTGCATTAGGGGAAGAATTGTGCAATTTCAAACCTATATACTTGAAATACTATAAACGAATGACTTTCAAGAGATCTTAAGCGCAAGAATCAGTGGTAGTACAAACCAATCCTGAAGGATTTGACTTTAGGATTTGTAAAAGTCAAAATTAGATTTAAAAATTCAAATTTTTGGTCAAAAAGTTTGAAAAGTCAAAGTCTGACTGCCCTGGTAATGAGATAGATATATGCATGGTTTCTGATAAGAGAAATATCTAGCAATGGTTGAAAGAGACAGTTTATTCTTACTTGCAAAGAAACATTTATCTTTACTGGCTTACCTGAAGGACCGTCAACATACGCCCGATGAAATCCTGACATATTCACAAAATTTCTTGTCTTGATGCTCAATATCTCAAA
The DNA here is from genome assembly GCA_018155075.1 of Cassiopea andromeda. Taxonomy (NCBI): domain Eukaryota; kingdom Metazoa; phylum Cnidaria; class Scyphozoa; order Rhizostomeae; family Cassiopeidae; genus Cassiopea; species Cassiopea andromeda. Next base: position 20,013 of record WIPJ01010043.1, on the reverse strand, counting down.
TGCTCTTGCTACTAATTTGGAAGTATGTCTTTGCGTACGTAGTTTTATAGGCACATTTTCTGCTGAGGGGCTTTTTACAAGCGTACACTATTTGCAAGGGGGAAATTTTTTGGAGAAAGGCACGTGTTTCATTCATTTATAAGGCAAAAGGAAGTTTCTTGTGATGAAGAAATTTAATGAATATTAAATGAAACCTACGTGGAAGGTAGTGATATATTTGAACTACAAAGTACCCTTTTACGTGATTGTTATACTTGCAAAATTTTAAGCTAAACTTGGCCACCACTCTTCAGCATGGTGAGGGGCCAAGCGGCCCAGCCAGTTCCATTTACATAACTTAAGTGTAGCATGGCTGTGTATGGTCAGAAACTGGATGGGTGACCTTCCAGATGAATGACCAAAACAGCTCACTCCGCCATCCTTTGGAAGGGACATTAAAATAGGGGTCTCATGCCTGGATGCGGCATGCATAGTAGGCCTAATTTAGCTGGAAAAGCTAGGTATAACAGCCTACTCAAAATGAAGTAAACAATAACAACAACAGCAAAATCTTTAAAAGCATACCGTAAATGCAGCCTGCTAATATTCTTTTTCAAATCAGTTATACCATTAGGAAATAATTAAGACAACATATAATAGTTACTAGCGCTTTATAGATTACATGTTTAAAGATATTTTTTTGTTATTTAAAAGATTTTGTTATATTACTGCATGTCATTTAAGCATTTGTCTGTCTGGGTGGTTAGAGGATATGGTCGCTTCAATTTTGATAAACAAGGTGCTGCATTTGAACAGAGAATAGCAACGCCCTTGCTTGAAGCATGAGAAGCCATTCCATTAACACATATTTTCTGCACAACTGTAGTTTCATGCAAATTAAACAAATTTACACTAATATTCTTGTGGGTCCTAGAACAAAATTCAACAATTTAGGGTTCTTCATCATATTGTGATGGTCTATTAAGCTCTCCCGCTTCAACAACGGATGACTTTATTACTGAAGTTGAAAGCTTCATTGTAATTTAAATCATGCCTTGCCTCTGTCTTACTTTGCTGAAGAAAGGCTCATTCTTGTTTTTCAATCTCTGTCAACATGCATGACATTTTGAAAGTGAGGCTTTTCAACCACAACATTTTGCAGTTTTATTGGCACTAATATACTTTCAAATAGAGTACTACAACTTGCCATCTTTACAATGCGAAATGATTTTTGAGCATTTTATTTTTCCCTCCAATATGTTGGTGGCCCTGTTGAAACCCATCCGCCCCTCTCTCATCCATGCCCCATGACAGCTCCCTAAGCTTCAATGGGACACTTTACCTAGCAATACGTGAAAAACTGGTGTTACGTGCCTCCCTGTGTAGCTAATGCACCTGTTCTTACCTTTATGGATTTTGCCTTGCTATGGCATATGTTGCACTCAATCTGTTAGAATCAGTGTGCTATATGTCTTAGAGCACTCCTAATTGGGTGGATTTCATTATTTAGCCTGTTCCTAGACAGTCTTTTATCGTTTCTGTTCACGGAATGAATCTCTGTTGAACAAGTAATTTTTGAAATGATGGCCTTTTGAATTTCGCCGCACGTATGCATTTAACTCATTTGCTGTACAAAAGCAGTTTGCAACTGCAGAAGGTAAGAACCTATGCAAGATGCTAATAACAGAGAAAGTCCCTTCATTTAATGGATATTCACAATTCATGGTGATGTTGTGGTTTACATGTGATAGTCAAAATAAAAGATCCTTAGAACGCTTGGTCAGAATACAGAGGGTGAATCTAGTATCCCGCCCATGCCTTACGGAAGAAATTCATTTTTTCTCAAAATGGAATAAAATGTCTGAATTGTTGTGGACTTGTTTAGTTGCATTCCTACTCTCTCTACCTGTTTCATCTGTTGTTGCCTGTGTGCATCTTTATATTAATACGTAAAAGACATATACCAAGAGAATTTGTTGATAAGTTTATAAACTTTGCTTTACGGTAGGTTTTTTCACAATGTTTTAGGAGAGGTCGATACATAATCTGCTTTCGTTGAGAATTGCGTTCGAGGTTAGTTTCAAAGCCGACTGTTAACTTTATAATATAGAGGCATTTATCGTCTATACTTAGAAGCATGTCAGGATGAAGACTTTCACCAGTTAGAATAGATGGCGATAGGTAACCTGGTAGATCTACGTATAGTTTAGATGGTTGTAATGACGGCAATGTTTAGCCCAGGAACCTTAGCACTGTATTGTGCCTCCATGTATAACGACCTTGTTCTAAAATACGATTTCCATTCAGCCACAACATGGAGGAGTGACTCGGATAGAAGAGAGAAAGAGCAATCAGGTGTGGTGGCAAGTTACTTAGTTAGAGGTTTTTCTTATTAGCAAGAGTATTGTTTAAATATCTAATGGTGAAATTAAAGATTTTAGTAGGGTAGGGAGGCTGCTTTGAGCTTTAGACCAAAAGGAATTGAGTCCCTTCAGGGATTTCTCAGGAATAAATGATGAAGCCTTGAGATGGCAGCTTAGATTGGAGCTTTTCAGTGTGATCAGCACGCACAATTTTTAGGACATGGTTTATATTTTTATAAGTGTCATACTGGATGTTAGTTCCACAATCCACAATTGGTGTTTTTCCATAGTTTTGTTATAGCATCATCCTCGGAAGGTTTCAGAGCAGAATGTGAGACAGCTTGGCATAGTATACATTTAACAGATGTAGTTGAAACTAAAGGCAAAAATTATTGTGTGAGAGAATGATGGCGCCAAGTGTTGCATAAATGGGAAGTTCTAACCACAGGCGAATATATTTTGTGACGACAATGTCAAAATGTTCACAAATCCATGTTTTAGACAAATCTGCTACGGTTAGATGCCATGAGAGTCTGGAAAGAATATGGCGATGATAGAGTAACAATTGTTTTTGGGGTGAATATGCAAAGAGTCGACTGTTTGTAGCATATTATTAGGTAAAGATAAAAGGAGATCTTTATGATCTTTGCTATTCATTTCGAAGTTGAAGAAGCGGCCAAGGTATCTGAATGATTCACCATTCTTGACAGCTGGAACAATCTTAGAGTTGAGGAGGAGTTGTGGTTGTAATTACAGAGATCGAGTAGAAAAACATTTTATTCCAAATTTGACATATGAGCCCATTAGCACTATCTGGTGAAGCAATCAATAACAACAATAATAATAACAATAATAATAATAAATGTCCTGGTTATTGCATTAAACTGTGCCCGGTTGTGGAGTTTCGGCGTGGGAGAATGAAGTTAAACTTTGCTACAACTACCTCCAGGTCATCCTTGAGCAAGATGTAGTACCTGCAAGCTCCCCCGAGACTATAAAATATCAGTTTGGTATATGACAAGGGTTAGTGAATCTCATTGGTGGAGGGGACTCTTTAGCCTTGGGTGGCAACCCTTCTAGTGATGGTGTCACAATCAACACGATGCTTTTTTGGTGAAGTTCAAACCTTGTAGCCCGTTCATATGATGGAACCACAAAAGAGAGTTACATACTGCATCGGTCGTCGCGCGGGTAAACAAGGACCGCCTCCCTCAGTAGAGAACCAGGTGGAAATATCTGCTACTGGAACAAACTCTTCCAATCAAGCACATGAGGGTCACCACACCGAGGAATATACTCACCGAGGCCCTAATATTGCAATATCTAAAACCATCGAATATCAACATGAATGAAATGATCTAAAGAAGAGTACAAAAGTATCATAGAAGCACACTATAGAGCACTTTTAAACCCTAAACTATCAGTTGCCATATATAAATACACTATATATGGCATGAAAAGTATCCTACATTAAGACTCAATATGGATGCAAACAAGTTGGAAAATACTAGAAGGGATATTATTAGAAAGAAAGATTAGCAGATACTGAAATGCATGTGATTAAAAATAGAGTTTCAGAGGAGATAGGAACTATGAAACAGAGATGTGAAGAAAATTCTATAATAAAAAGTAACATGTGTACATACTGAAAATGGTGACCCAAAACAAGATACTAGACAAGCTTCAGACGAAGATGGCAAAGAAAAGATGGTTGCAAAGGAAGAAAGTATCTTGAGATTGCTGAAAATTGTGAAATATGCAGATATTGATAAAAGGCCACCATTACCCAAAATTAGACATAGCAGAAAGTCGAAATTAGCTTTTGAACCAGCAAATATAAAGAAAAAGCTTGAACAGCAGCTATCATTGGCAAAAGTGAATGAGCTGTTTTGTGCCACAGAGTCAGCAGTTGCTGAAGCCTTAGCCTTACAGCCAGAAACAAGAATACATAAAAGACCAGAACCACTGAAGTGGAAAAAAGAGAATTGAACGAGAAATTCAAGCTTTTTACGATTGGTACATTGGATATTAACATCCATCTTATCAGATAGAGCCCACAAGCAGATGACAAGTAACAACTTACTCCAAGTGGAACAGAAAAGTTATAGTAAAGGCAGCTATGGGTGCAAAGATCCACTGCTCATAAAAAAGGCTATAATAGACATGACCAAAAGTAGAAAAAGAAATCTAACAACAGCTTGGATGGATTGTAAGAAGGCTTTTGATTCTGTCCCTCATAGCTGGATGCTAAAATGCATCGAAATGTTTAAAATGTCACAATTATAAGAGAATTAATGAAATAAAGAATGAACAAATGCATGACAACTGTTCATTGAAATCATGAGAAGAGTACATTAACATCGAGAAAGATTAACATCAATAATGGAATCTTCCAAGGGGCCTTACTATCACCATTTCTTTTCTGCATTCTACTTGCTCCTCTCTCTACACTCATCAATAATAGTGGGTACGATTTGAAAATACACAGCATGGTCATCAGTCATTTATATTACATGGATGATCTGAAGACCATTGCAAAAATGATGAAGAGCAACAAGAACACTCACTATCGTAAAAGCCTTCAGTGACGATATAAAGGTGGAGTTCGGGCTTGACAAATATGCAAAAGCTACATTGAACAGAGAAAGGTAACTTCTGCGGAAAACATAAACCTTGGCCTGAATGCCGTTATACAAGACCTAGAACAAGGTAGTACTTATAAATACCGTGGCATAATGAAGGGGATGGAATTCAGCATGCAAACATGAAAGAGAAAATCAAAAAAGAATACTGTAGGTGAATAAGAATAATACTGGTATTAGAACTCAATGCTGTCAACAGAACTAATGCAATTAACGCCCTTGCAGTCTCAGTTGTAGCCTACAGTTTTAACATCATTAACTGGACTGTAGAAGATCTTGAGAAAATAAACCGCAAAAAAGAAGCTACTGAAAATGGGGAAAATACACCATCCCAAAGCAGAGAAAGATAGGCTTTACTTACCAAGAAAATCTGGTGGAAGGGGTCTTATTCAAATTGAAAGAACTTATATAACCACAACTATAGGCCTTAATGCATACATAAATGCAACTGGGAATAAGCTTCTTGTCATTATCCGAGATCATGACAAGAGTAGGAATACAAAATCATTGCACTATGAAGCTGAAAAATTTAAGAAAGAGAAAGATCTTGATATACCAAACATGGCTATTATGCCAAAGGAGACTGCAATCAAGTATGCCAGACGTATTAAAAGAAAAACTAAAGATCTAGCACTAGAACAGCTACAAACAATTGTGAAAGAAAAGCCTTTACATGGGGAGTACCCAAAGTTATTACGTGACAATGATGTTAAGGAAGTTGAATCAAACAAGTGACTACTAACATCTGGCCTAAAATCAGAGACTGAAGGATTTTTCATTGCAGCTCAAGATCAAAGCCTGAAAACCAACTACTATCGACACAAAATATTAAAAGATGGGACCAGCCCAATGTGCAGGGCAAGAGACAATAGGCCACCTTATCTCCGGATGCTCGGAATAGCGAAAACAGAGTATACACAAAGGCATAACAGAACATACCAAGTGAAATTAATATATCTGCTTGTCAGCCGTACTTGTTTTTATTGCCTGTAATGTGTTTTGAGTAAGAAAATCGAAAGCTTACTTGAAAACTGAAATGAGTTAAAAGTCATGTTATAGGTTTCTAGTATTTTGCAACTATGACGAAGGGAGTTGGCAACCATCCTCACCCTCTCAAAAATCTATCTCTTTCGAGAAATGAAGTATCACTAGCAATGCATAGTAACTCCACATTCTTCAAAAATGAAAATAGAATATTTCTGTAGTCTTTTGCGTACATAGATAAACAGTCCCTTCTGTAATCCATCCCATCCACTATTTCTCAACAGCACACTGATTATTAAAATATTGACATCAATTTATTGTCTTAGAGGAATTAAATTATATTTCTAAGCCAAAAATAGCTAAAGTAGGCTTGCTTTTAGGTCTTTCTCTATTCCGACATGGAATGTGCATGAGAACTGCGTGATAGAAGAGTAGTACATGTTTTCAACCCTCCTCAAAGCAAGCAAGTTACATTTGTGTCTTCATGAAGTGGCTCTGTTGCTTTTAGGGAAGCAAATGCGCTAAGAAGAGCCATGATAAACAAAGCAGAGCAGCTCCAAGCTGCAAAGGGATATTATACTTACAAATATGTAGGTGAAGGCACGTGACTTCCTCATATGCCCACAGTTCCTGAGTTATCTTTGTGGGTAACATTTTTATCCTTTTCTTCTCATACGTTCTAGATGGCATGAGCCTAAAAAAAGTTTTGCTTGCTCTTCTCGTGTGTTCAATCCTTCATAGTTGATGTTCTTTACGCATAGTTTATCTACGTCAGATCCAGCGTAGTGTCTTTTTCTGGTGAGAAGTTTCTAACACAATAGTTTTCTGTAGAAACTATTACCGTTTGGAAGGGGCCATGTTCCTGCAGTCCCCCTGTACCCATCACTGACCCAGATGCAATGGTGTAACAGAGAGCAGATTGCAGTGTAGTAGAGACACTCGGGGATCCTAGGAATTTAGTAAGGTTGAGGGCCAAATTTCTTAATTTTCTCTCCAAATAATGCGAAAATAAACTTGTCTCTTTAACATATCTGAGGGACCCCCTTGAGGACGTATTGCTTTATTATGCTAGAGTTTTAGAAGAAACAAGCACATTTTCTGTGTGAGTGAAGTACACTACTCCATATCTGTTTAGAATGTTCTCTTGTTTTCATGAAAGCAGAGTATCAGCTGATAAAAAGGAATAAGAATATACGTGCAGTTTTATTTATGATGAAGGTTACGCAGAAGTCTTGAAAAATACCCATGATACAAGTTTTCAATAAACTATATGCAATAACTACTTATTCAAGGTTTTAGTAAGTTCATGCTGATGGACAATAATCTAATGAGTATAATAATATGCAACATGTTCATTTTCAGCCAATCAGTTGAGAGTCAGCATCCTATTGGAAAGAAAAGAATATATATAAATATATATAATTAAATATATATATATAGATATAAATATATATATGAATATATATATATATATATATATATAAATGTATAAATATAACTACATATATGTATATGTTTGTATGTATGTAATTGCATGTATATAAATATAGAAACATCGTGACGCAATAGACATGAATTCTGATGTTAGAAAACATGCTCACACACACGTATGGGAGAAGTGAAGAACCTAGTCTTCCTGGAACTCTGTCTCTTCTCTGCAGAATTATAATTTCTAGTTATGTAAGAGTTATCATAGTGAAGAACTAATTTGACTTTGGCATGCCTCTTTGCAAAGAAATTGTAATACATTTTAATCAGATCTTGTCATTTACCGTTGCAAAGTAATCCAGATCATAGAACTTGAAATGATATGCACAAAATGTAGTCAATTGATGCAATTTGCAATTAGACACTTTGCTAATGCATATAAGCTTCCAGCAAGTAGCTTTTTTGTGGTTTCAACTGCCTTTGCTTTAGGAAGAATAAACAACTTAAGATTGGCGTAGAATTGCAGTAAGAATGTCAGGAAATTTGCCAATTCAACTAGAAATGTCTTTAAAGAGCCAGGAAGTTTCATAAAGAAATTTAATCACTCTCAACTCCTATGTATTTATTCGAGTCCGTCTGGTATATCTTATCTGCACCCATGTATACATTATGTTCCTGCTCCCATCGTACATCTGCATGAATTCAGTCTTGCCCCTGGCAGTATTTTCATACTAGTTTTGTCCATGCTCTCATGCCATCTCTTTGCTACATCCTGCAGTTCATGTCTATTATCAGTATCACTGTAACGTCATCTGCATATACAAATATTTCCTCATGGTCCTTTGGCGTTATGTCTCTGATACATTTATCCAAACATAACATCAATAGGAGAGGTGGCAATATTACGTCTTGCTTATCACATGCATTCATGTGGAACCAGTCTGTCTAAATTTGGCATTTTCTTACTTTGCTAACACATCCACTGCACATACTCCTAATTACTCTAAACAATTTTGGTGGTAAACTGTAAGGCGGATCTACGAAAGTCCTTCAAAGCGAATCTCTTGGTGCACAATCTAAAGCTTTTTCAAGATCAATGAAGAGGGTGAGTTTCTCCTTTCCCTATTCCCAGTTTTTCTCAATTATCATTTTCATTGCAAAAATCAGGTCAGTTGTACCACGACCTTCTCTAAAACCATGCTCCCAGTCTCCCGACTTATGTTCAACATGCCCTCTCAGTCTTCTTTCCACTATTCTACAGTAAGATTTTCCACAATTAGAAAGTAGGGTTGTGCCTCGGTAGGTCTGGCGTTCTGTGTTTTTTGCACTTTTTGATGTTATGGTTTATCTCACCCTTTTGCCATTCTTCAGGCACTGATTCTTATCTGTAAGCCATCTGCATCACTTTTAAGAACTGTCTCATTGTATTCACCCCCGCCGTTGCCACAACCTCCACAGGTAGACCATTCTCCATTACTGCTCTACCTGTCCTTATGCTTACAATTGCTCTCTTCAATTCTTGCTCTGTTATATTGTCCTCTGAGTCTTCCTCATTTATCCGTAGGTAACCATCGTCGCTTTGGAATAAATTATTTCTTACATTGAATAGAACATCAAAATACTTCCTCCATCTACATGCAATATCTTCTGGTTCAACATGCAGCTTGCCATTCGCATCTTTAACCACCTCAGATGACTCATATGTCTTATTTCTGAAATTCTTTGCCATACTGTAGAGTTACTTCCTTGTTCCCTTATATTCCTCCTCCAAATCCTTTCTAATTTGCACCTACTCCTATTCTTTTCTGCCACTTTCACCATCTTTGTTTCATTTCCTGCTATGAAATAAGCTTGCCTGTCTTCCCGTGTTCTTGTTTTCATCCATTTTTTAGAGCTATGCATTTTTTATTTCACTGTCCCTTTCATTCGTCACTTAACTTTGGTGCGGTTTTCATTCGCCCCATACATGCTTTCTTAGCACCTAAGCTCTCTTCTGCTGCTGATGTGAGAGCACGCTTATATTTTCTCCACTCCATTTCCAAATCATCTGCTTGTGATTCCGTTTTGGATTCTCTTTGCTCTATTTTAATGTTAATGTCACCATTCTATTGTTGAATACAGAGGAAGGAATGGAATAGCTCGTAAATTTCCGAAAATATTCTTATCTACAGTCAAAGACCAATCAATTATTGATTTACTAGTGTGTTCCTGCAGACACTCATTCCAGCCATAGTAAGTCTATTTATTGCTTTCTCTGAGTTTACAGAAAGCACTCATGACAAAGAGGCAATTTACCAGTGTATAGTTAATCACTCTTTCCATTTCTGTATTTCTGTCACCTACACTGAAGGTTCCTATGACATTTTCTAAATTTCTTCGGTCGAATTCAGTGTGTCTATTACTGTCACCGCAAACTCTTAAATTTTCTTTATATTTTACAATATCAGTGGTATTCTGCAACATTTCATAAAACTGGTCCTCATTGTGGTGCCTATATTTGCATTAGACTAAATTTCTTAATCTACTCCATACTGAAATAGCCACTTTTCTCTCTGAAACATGTACTTCTACATATGGGGTAATCTCCGTTGCTATCACTACTCCAAAACCATGTTTGCCATCAGCTCGCCTACTGACGACAAGTTTGTAAGCTCCATGCAATACTCTCTCTCCATTGCCCTTTATTCTTCTTTCACAAAGCCCCAGAACACTGAAATATCTTGCCTTCAGTACCTCAACGACATCCTCCTCTTTTCCGTTCATGGTGGAGATATTCATAGTCGCAATCTTAAACGTTTGTTTGGCTCTACTGCTGAAATTCACGATCCCGGTGATTCTTCATATCCTCTGCCCACCTAAGGGCTGTCGATAACTGGGAGCCATGCCTTTATTTGCGTTCACCATGAGAAACTTGAGCAAGGCAAGTCCAGTAGCTTGCTAGGCCTATCGTGGATAGTATGTTACTGAGATGAAATCTCTAGCTAGCTGGCTGCTGGATCACAGAGGAGCTCTACCGCCATTTGTTGGGTTTTTTTTAATCCTTCTGGTTGCTAGCCACCCTCCACATCTACATACAATGAGGTGGAATGGCCAGTTTAGTAGCTGACCAGCCGACCATGGAACAGGTAGTACTAGTTTACATGTTACTAATAGCTGGCGGGGCCGGAACTAAGTACGTGAATTGACCTTATTGACGTTTGAAGTGCATAAAATAGGTAGCAGGAAAACGTGATGAGATGCAAGAAGACTCAATGAGATAAATGTAGAAATATCAAATTATTGTTGTTAAGGTAACTTGGCAACTGCAATTCATCTGAGAAACACTACTGTTGCTCGTGCTCTTGCAGAAATAAGCCAGAAACAAGTATTTTTGGTGCTAAATGGCACATTGGAATGCTTTACTGTTGTTTAAGCACGTACGTACTTGGGTCCAGATATATTTCGAACAAAAAACAGTGGTGGCACATGGAGGGGGGCTTTGGGCTACAGTCCCCCTTCGGAAGTTGTTAGCTTCACGTAAGAAGGTGAAAATCTATATTTTTAGAGATTTTTACCATACTGGGCTTTCTCTCTCTGCTCATGATTCTTGATCTGGTATATGCACATATATACACTCTACTGCAATTGGAAAGAATGTGACCGTATTACCTTTTAGCAGCCTCCTCCTCATTCGAACCAATGCACATATATTGTTGAACCTAGAACAAATAGACCTTTATTACAAATTAAACTACGCCCACTTTCACAACAAATAACTTTCATTGTTTGAGTAAGGAAGCCAATGAACAGCTGTAGACTACAATACTTTCATCTTTTTCGTTGCCTTTGAACTAAATCATAGCATAATATTTGATTCAAAGTGAAATTTAATTCTGTTTTTCCAATATCATGTATGGTACAATGCCAATACCCTTTCCTTCGTTCTCTCCCCTACTTTAGCCTTAAGGTTTGAAAATAAGCAAAATGCCAATTTTAGTAGCTATTCACTATGTGAGCTTCACACTGCAAATTAGGTAATGATTTTAGAGCAATAAGTAGTTGTCATGCAGTGTCAGTGACAGAGAAAAATTTCACGTGGAAGGTTATCGAACAGATAATGTTGCCTAAACCAATTCTGTTGCAGAACACTTTTGATGCTATACTATATTCTTATACGAAGGCAAAAAATAGGCTTTTTTCATAATATTTATGACATACAATAGGCTTTTATCATATTTTAGTAGTGATGGGACTTTGCAGCTCTTTGCTGCGAAACAAGGTTACCCATAACTTTGAATAATCGCTTTATCTGCTTCCATTTGCTAGGACAAAAGTGCTCTTTAGCGTATGCTTTAAAGCATGATAGTGACTTTTAACTAGAGAGGTAATATGTATTGATTATACTTCATTGTAGCATCAAGTTGCCTTAGATATGTGCAGAGTTTTGAGAAGATTATATTGTAGCAGGATAAGGCATTTTACTTAAGCTGCCCTTGAAGAAAACGACTTCGCAGTATGGAAGAAAGTGCCACTTCAGTCGGTAGCGGTTATTCGAGGGAGCAAAGAGAACAGAGTGCCCCCAGGTGCTATTGAGTCGGCAAATTCTTAACAAAAGTAGTTCACCAAAGGCGAAATACACGTAATCTTTATAAGAAGTCATTTGTTTGCCTTAGTCTCAATTTCCTTATACACTTAGTCTCGTAACAAAACGTGCAATCTAAAAGTATTTGGCTACCTCGAAAATACTATTCAAGTGCACTAACGTTGCCTCCCCCTATGTTTCTTGAAAAACCGCCACTGACTTTAGTAAAGATTATTAAAAATTCAATACTTAGGCCGCACGAGATTCTTGAAGAAAGCTTTAGAAAATAACTTTGTGGTGCACCACTTAGATCTAAGTGAAAATTAGTCGCAATATGTTTTCAATGATACTAAATTTGAGTATGACCAGTTCCACGTTGTATCACCTGCATGCTTGTGAGGGTGCAAATGTTCCAAACTACGAAGCTGCCTGCTGTCTGCCATTTTACACGAGCCTTGCAGTCGCTGAAATCATTTTGGCCGAATTCTCCACTTTCTTGGAGCTGGCATAAGATGTCTGCAGGCAAGAAACGCGGGAACCTTTCTGATTTTGATAGAAGATCACAAATTTAAATGTTGTTGGGTAGATTGGATAAATCTAAGGGTGTACCACAAAAGCGAACGAAAAACTTACTCATCTTTTGGCCTGACTCACCTTGCCATACGCCTTCCGCTGACAATGTGTTGCTTCGGTTCATGCCTATACCATTATAGTAGAGGCGTTGCATTTGAACTGGAACACCTATTGAAGTAATGATCTCAATTTCGTAACTCTCTTTTGAATTATGTTTACTCAAATATGTTATCGCATGCTGCGCCGGCGATCCTCTACGAGTAGAGAGAGTAATCTTCTTAACTTATCTTCAAGCGTTTGTTAATAATCTTAGCCATAAAATTTATTTAATCTGCTCTGCTGTACCGAATAATCGGGGGGTATGGAATAATTGGGGGGTTGGAAAATTTTTCAAAAATTAATAATAAGGGGGTTGGAAAAATAGGGGGATGGAGGTTACGAAGGTTAAATTTTTTTTCACTTCAACGTAAATAAATGTAATAAAACGAACAGCTAAGCTTAAGAAATACTACAAACAACAAACTAAATTTCATATTATTGTTTTTCTTCTCTAATACGTTTTTTCAGCGAAGCACGTGCAGCTTTATAAGTGTTTTCTATTTGGTTTCGAGCTGTAATAAATTGTTGAGATGTTTCGTATCTGTCTAACACTTTCTTTATTTCATCTAGAACTTCAGCATCTTTATTGATATTTTCCGATTTTGCAATACCGACAAGAGAGACAGAATTTCCTATAACAGCATTACATTCTTGAGTGTCTTTTTCTGTTACCAATTCTATTGATATTTCACCGGTAAGAGCTTCAAATAGTTGATCCGCGTCAATTTCTTCCTCTTCCTCGTCTTCCTCTTCTTCTTCTTCTGCTATTTCTTCCCTATCAAATAATTCAGCACCTTCAGTATTTTTACCTCGTTTTATACCTTTTGGTGGAATAAGTGCACCAATAACTTCTTTAAGAGTTTTCGGTGGTGGCTTAGCTGTCATTTTGTTTCTAAACTCCCTCATACTATCTCCAACAAGACCAAAAATTTTGTCACTGACAAAAAAGTCTTCTGTTCCATCAAGAGAATTAGTTACCCAATTTGATTTGAAAGCTACATTAGCATCTATTGTAAAGGCTTTCTCAGAATCAACGAGCAAGCTCATTATTTCACTTCTGTTAGGAGACGGAGCTTTATTTGGATCTTTGGATAGTTTTTCAAGCATCAACGCAGATTCTGTTTTCTGTACTCACTCTTCAACTGCTTTTGCAAATGTGTGTCATTGACTTGCATGAATCCCGTAATGCCTCCACCAATTACTACCAAAATATATCCTCGACTCCAAAGCGCCTTTCTTATTTCAGGCATTAAATGAACTGCGTAGTCATCCAAAACATAGATTGCAAAGTTAGCGTAGCTAAAAATGTTGAAGCGGTTTGGCAGGTGCTTTATTGTTTCAAGAAGCTGTTCCAAGCGGTAAGAACCTTTTGGTGACCATTGGTAATGTATATTTGGTGGCGTTGTTAGTTTAGGAGGTCTTTTTCCGGTTCCTTTAAAGACAAACTCAAAATGTAAATTCGCTACTCCATCAGTTGCAATTTGCGTAAATACAGTAACACGCTCTCTAGATAGATGGTGGTTTTCCTTAACAAAAACTTCTTTGTTTTTAAAGCTTAGGGTAGCCTGTCCACTTCATTCGTTTCGATGTAATGGCATTTGATCCCCATTTATTATTGGTGGATCAACACCAAATGTTTTAATGAAGTAATATCTCAGACTCCAAATATTCTTGAGATAATCTTGAACTCGGACAATACAGTTTTCTTTAGATATAGAATACCGTTTGTTTGGCTTTCGTAATGAAATCCCATATTCTTGTTCCCAGCCTTTAATCCATTGGTTGGAAAATTGAAGTTTTTCTTCTTCAGGAGTACAGGGATGTTGTTGTAGCCAATCTTTATAATACTCTTTAGCTTTTAACACAAAAAGAGATTTTGGCAACCGTGCTTTCAAATTTATTCTAACATCAATGAACCATTGAAATAAAGCATCTCTTACTTTTGGAGCTCGAGATTTGCGACCTCCACCTGAGGATCGAAACTTTTTCGATGATGTACCATCCTCAAAATCACCTCTCTCTAGTTTCTCATAACATCTTTTAGCAAGTTTGCAAGCCTTTTTTATTTCTTGACTGTCGGACTTTGCATTACTTAAATTCGAATAAAAGCTCCGAACTGCTTTTGTTAAGTAACCATGTTTTGGTTGATCAGGTACATGACGTTTTCTTTTAGCATCCCAATGGGTTTTGCCTTTTAAAGCTTCAACTTCTACTAAATGCTGTTCTTTGAATTCATTAACTTTCAAACCTAATTCTTGTTGTTCATCCAGGGAATATTTTTCGTAACTTCCTTTATCTCCAAATATGCGTGCCATGGTTTTTTAAGTCTTCTTGTTTTGAAATTTCTTTTATCAAATGCATTTAAACATAAAATTAAAAAATTTTAAACACCTTTTGTTTTTTAAGAACAATTTTGCGTTGGAAGTAACGTTCGAAAATGCTTCGTGATATTGCTAAACGAACGATATATTGTTTGTAAACTTTGCAAACTGTGTAATGATAATGAGTAATAACATTTTGCTAGAAATATTGTCCAAAAAATTTGGACAGTTTGCGTTTTAGTCACCAAAATTAAAAATAGGGGGGTTGGAATAAAAATGGGGGGTTGGAAAATTTTTCAAAAATTAATAATCGGGGAGGGACGATTATTCGGTACACTAGAGTAAATATTTATGGCAAAGGGCTAGCTTTCCCACCAATTGCAGTTATAAAAAGGGTTAGCATCCCTTACACATTCTCATGCATGCACTCTTCACCTCAGATTGCTATGAACATGTTAAACTTCTAATTGTCTAACTACCTGGAAAGTCGGATTACACTGCTTGAGGAAAATGATTGTAAGATTCTGAGTACGAATCTCATACGCTAATGAGCAGAGTGCTCCTTGGCGTTGGCTAGAGTTATGTAATAATGGAAATTGATGGTCATCTGATGAGTATCATCGTACTAAAGGGTTCAAGAAGACGATCCAGCAGTCTTTTAATGTCTGATTAGTAGGAATTTGATGGAGTATAACTGTGTCTATTTCAAATCTAGTTGAAACCAAGTTTTCCGTATTCCCAAACATTTCCAATGTATTGTGTTTGCAAATAGACTGCTTCTTCTTTGTTTGGTACATGTGGATAAATCTGATTCTTTGATTCAAAACATCTTTTAGCATTGTCACCACTAGGCTATTGGCCCAGTGGACTCTTTCTCTTTAGCCCAGGAAAAAAGCAAAGTCTAAGATTTCTAGCCAACTTTTTTTCAGCCTTTTGCGGTTTGTTTTGAAAGTACTACAATAATGACGAGAAATCGTACTTAATTTTGATACCTATGGGGATGAAGAGGATTGCAGACCAAACATGCCTGCGAAAAATTGGGACCCTCGTACAAGTTTTACCGAGTAGTCCAATTTCCTTCAAGTATGCTCTTCTGTGATTGAACGGTGACATTATGCTTGCATCGAGCATCATTGTCTCTTTGAAGAGATCAGATATTCTTTGCTACAAATAAATTTGTTGGACCATTATTTATGATTCCATCAGCCTTGACTTCACAGCAGCACCAGATTTCGTGAAAATCCTTACAGGGAAGGCGACATCCCTTCCCTATAGGGATTTTCATGAAATATGATGAATATTTGCAAATTTCCAATAATTAGATAGTCAAGACTGAATGATGCCCAAAACAGAACTTGGGGTTACTTCTTTGAGAATGATTCAAAGCAATCAGGAACTGTCAAAAGCATTCTTGAGCCCAAACGTATTGATAGATCTAATATTCCTGAATACCTGAAGCTCTACTAGCTATCTATCTAAACACAGCCAAATCCAGTTAATAACCTAGTCCTCATGAATTTTACTTTGCCGTTAGTTATGATCATGCAACTGAGAGATATCGTGTCAGAGTGACATCCACATTGATCAAAGATGCAATTAGGACACCCCATGAGATGTATATGTTAGCTATTGCTAGAACATAAAATGAGATTTTAAATTTGGAAATTTCACTTTGGAAAAGAGAAATCCTTTAGCTTACTAAATTATGAAGCTTTATAAACTATCCTCTATCAAAAACTTCATCTTAAAAATTAACAAGGTGTACATCCTCCATTTTGCTCTTCTTTTCATTAAATAGAGGCCTATGTGGAATGGCAAGGTAATTCTTCAAATAGTGACTCTAATAAACCAAAACATTGAAGCTCTGTGATCTCATTGGAACATTGAATGCTCATCTGTACATACTATAGATCACCTTTTCTACTTCAAGGGACACCTAGTTCACGTCTACATTCATTGAGCTTTTTATATGAAATATATCTATAATGCAAAAACGCAAAAAGTGTGTAGCAGAAAGATACCTTCATTTCGCTCGATGTAGTTCATAACGTCATTGACAGTTGTCCTGTATGATACATTTACTTGGTAAGCTCTCCCTGTAAGGAGCTTCACGTTGATTCCAAAGCCTAAAATGGAGTCAAAAGGTAAAGTCGTGCATTTAGGTTAGTTGTGTTAGCATTTTCTGTGCTAATCAACTCTACTGTCAACGAATTGCAAAATTTAAGCCTATGTTTAAAGAAACTAGAGGTATCTTACTTATAAAAAAAATTTAATGCCCTACTTCTTTTTTTTTCTCAAAACATAATTTTTAGATACTATGAAAGTAAAGTTAATCAAGAACTCTTTCATGTTTGCCTGAATTTTTGACATCTATATACTAAAATGCTCATTATTTATTGGTAAGTGCAACTATAGCTTATATTTGTGACAAGTGAATAGCCATAAGGTAATAAGATTGGTGTGCGAATATTGAATATTGCTCAATTGAAGATTCTTTGAAAAAATTTAATTGCAGACAACAATAGAATAGGCAATTACACTCTTCATATAGAAAGACGAAAATTGAACTAATTTGCTATAGCATTTGATTTGCACCATGGAGATGTTGGTAAAATTGGTTCCCAAATAATCAATAGTAAAAGCAAAATGATACAAGTTTTATGAAAGTAAGAGAGTTTGGGATTATTGGAATCTAGAGACTAAAGTGTTCATTTTTCAAGGAAGAATGTGCTTGTTGCAAAAGCGCAGATGTTGAATGCTTAAAAATATATTGTTATGCACTCGTCCATGACTATTTAGGATTTAGCAGGTAATATATAGTGACCTACAGTATAAGTGATTAGCAATAATGGTTTTAAACTGAAAAGAAATTAAACAACTTGCAATGAAATGAAAACGCATTGACTGGGTAAGAATGAAAATTCCAAAAATATCCTTAGAAAACTCTTTGAATCTAAAATTGCAAGTAGTCTGCGAGGGAATTGCTTGCGACACGTCACACTACATGCTTCTCTATAGAAGATTTAGGGGTTTTGAGAAGCACTTTGGTTATTTTTAATCTTCACAGTTCTTATGAGGTATGGTGCTTTCCAGCCCAAATGTTAATCCAACTTAAAAGTCACTTAGGTTGCAGCATCTTCTAATTGACTTGTTACATTTAAAAATCCAACACAGCGGACATTACATCAGGTTTTTTCTCCGCTCTGTTTTTACCCATCATTTCCCAAAAACCCAACACTTCATTTGGCTTTTGTGTGGCCTCTGCAGTGTCTGCTTAAGTCATTGCATTAACGCCCCCGGCTCCTAGAATCACTGAGCAATGTATACATAATGGAAGGTAAGAATAACTTGAATAATACAACATGGGTTGGCAGTAATTGGGTTGTATCATATTGTCTATGAATAATCTACAATTTAGCAAATATTTTCCTAATGTCCTTGAAATGTATTATGACTTTTGATATGCAATTTGAGTATCTGGTGACTTGCAGAATAGGAAGTTCTAGTACGATTGAACCACTATGCTCTCATAGTTGCAACAGTGATACCGCATCTGCCGCTATTGATATGTGTATGACTTCAACTTTCAGCCTCAGCTTGCAGATCAACATAGAGCTTAAATAATGAATAGTAATGTGAATTCGTCTCTCTCTGATGCAGGTAGGAGTAGTGAGGTGAAATTTCTTGGATATTGCTAGGAAGCTTCCGATGGAATGTTCTCCACTGGGGCAGAGGCATTCTGCCTAGAATTTCTCCAGGTGCTACCAGCTTCAGTTGAGCTGAAGACTTCCTCAGATATGAGCAACTAACTATGTATTTGCTGACGACTTCCTTAGATACGAACATCGTTTATTTCATGAGGACCTCTTCAGATATGCATAACCTTTCAATTTACTGAGAATGTCCTCAGATGCATATAAATTTATCTTTACTTAAGGCATACTCATATGCAGGGACGGATGCAGCCTAAAATCTGACTGAGTTCCAAAAGCTAAGAGGTCTGGGAGCAAGTGGATACCAACTAGATTTTTAAGGTCATGCACTGCAAACGCTCCTCTAACGATTGTTAAAATTTGAATAAAGATTAGTGTTTAGAACGAGGGGGTAATTCACTGAAAGAAACCCAGCCTAAGTTGTCAAATTAAAAAATGCCACTTAAAACCTCAAAGACTACAAAAAAATGAAAATCACAAGAATCACACAAAACATCATCCTAGGAAATCACAGCAATCTCTTAAGAACTGTTCCAAGAGTAATTGAACGCTCAAAGCAAGCATTGTCATAAATTTAGAAACGTAATCAAAGAAGGCCTGCAAACACGAATGCGCCCATAATTCCTGTCAATTACACACTTTACAAAAAAATACCTAAATTTTCACTGAGACTTGATAGCAGTTGTGCTGAGAAAAGTCAGAGACACCGCGGAAAAAGGAAAGACCAGGCCTTGATGCATTGAGTGTTATGAGGTCCTTTCGTCATTGAGGCCTTGGAGCAATTTTTCCCTTGCCTCCCTTCTCGGTGGCCCTCCTTGATGGTCTAGACTCTTTCTGACTTTGACCTTTAGAGTATTCCTTAGATGTTCTTAAACATAAAAGCAGGACATTTTTAAAGAACAGCGAAGGTGTGATCAAGAATCAGATTCTTGCTGCAGATTGTATTGAACTGCCTGATTTAGCGAAAATGGGTAGATAAATACTACTACCTCTAACAATGTTATTTCTGGTTGCGTTTCACCTATCACATCATATCTAAATCTACCATTTTTACCGCTATTTAGTGTCTTACACCATTGGGCTCTTAAATGATAAGCTTTTGAATTGCATAGTTTTGTCATTAGAACTGCGCAAGCATTTTTAGAACTGCATATTTTCTTTG
Source organism: Cassiopea andromeda (assembly GCA_018155075.1). NCBI lineage: Eukaryota > Metazoa > Cnidaria > Scyphozoa > Rhizostomeae > Cassiopeidae > Cassiopea > Cassiopea andromeda. The sequence continues at coordinate 188 of WIPJ01010043.1, read as the reverse complement.
GAGATGTACATTATAAAACCATGTATCAAAGGTGTAACTGCCTAAAACCAAAAGGATAGATTCAAATCTCAGATGCCATGGTTAATCTTGCAGCAGTATTATGGCTCCAATGTACAAAAATTCTAGATAGTTGTCGGCAAAAAGAGAATCATGCAACAATGCTTTCAAGGATGCGTCGATGGGGGGGG
>WIPJ01010000.1:1213271-1238599 GCA_018155075.1 Cassiopea andromeda | reverse complement strand
ATATATATATATATGTATACATATTTATATATATATATATATATTTAGACATATATATGTATATATATATTTAGATATATATATACATATATATATAAATGTATATATCAGCACTCTTCTTTTCCATTAATATATTCGATTGATAGCATTTGTGTTGTTATATATTCTAACGATAAATCTTACTCTTTTCAACTGATGATGGTTTGATGAACAGCAGACCGAAACATGTCTTGCAAATTGAAAAATACTATTTGACTTTATTGCATTGAGAAATTTCAGAAAAATATAAATATAAATATGTATATAAATATATATATATATATTTATATTCATATAGATGTTTATATATATATAGATATATATATTTATATATATGTATGTATGTATGTATGTATGTATGTATGTATGTACGTATGTATGTAGACATTTATATTTATGTATTCGTGCAAATGACACATATGTATTTCTCAATGTAAATGTGCACATTTGAAGAATTTATAATTATTGATCACATTTTGTGTGATGTACTAATGTACAAAGAATATTGAAAACTATGTGATATTTTCTAATTACTTTCCATTTAGTTATCAATTTTGCTTTTCAGGTCAACACCAACTTTGGTAGCTATTAGAAAATGAATTTTGGAGGTGTGTAAACGTTTTCAAGCTCTTTCACCAAATGTTGGTAGTGCAGTGAATCAAAATAAATCATTGAGTTTTACTACTGGAAATACGGTCCTTCAATGCTTTTTTTATTGACATTTTGCTTCTTTTACAGCGTTCTAGCAAATGAGGTAGAATAACAACTAATTAATTAACAAACTGACTAATGGCAAACAAAAATATTATGTGTTATTGATGTATCAGGTGTAAAAGGCAGCTTCTAGATAAATTGTAAAATCAGAACGACGACAAAAAGAGCCTACATATGTCTGATTTTAATAATACTGACGACTGATTCAGTATTTCGATTCCATGATGAAGACTATTGACGTGTGCTATAAGGGAGTACGCAATTGACTATGGATTGCGTTTAGCTTGTGGGCACAAAATAAATAGTACTTGTTAACGTTGTTTTGCAGAAAAAACTCAAGGAAGCTCTATTTTGTCGGCAAATTGAGCTTGAAGGAAGTCTGTTTATCGGAAAACTGGGTTTGTGCACCCCACCAAAACTGGGGTCTTTTCCTTCGACCCTGTTTTCACCCCCACCAATAGTCTTAGGGCTATTAGAATTAGTTGGCATTTCTGTTTGGTTCGTGCTGGATTCACAGGGGCGCTGGAAGCATGGGGGTGGCAGGGGCAGACTAAAATCATCGCTTTCATCTTCATCGATGCAGTATAGAACTTAACATAAAAGCAGAAAACCACTAGTGGGAGTGAAGAAGGTGAACTGAACAATGATTCTCATTGCACAGAACGGTTGTATTTAGCAGCCAAATAGTACATAATCTTGTAGGACTATTTACAAATTTTGTCTATTAAAACGTAATGTCGGTGTTTTTATAATATGCACCATCTTCAAGTCAAAGTAAACTTACAGTACAAATAGTTGAATCATTTAGTTTGAAGTTGCATGGCTCTTTCATCAGCAACCTCAGCGTATAGGTTTATCATGAACCTAATGTAAAGTCTGTTTCTATGAATAATTAAAAAAATACCAGTTCTGGAAACCCCCGACTTTGAAAATTTTCCTCCAGGCCTAACCATGGCGGGCCCTTGAGGAGAGACTGTACCAGATGATGTCCATGGTATCGAGCATTTTGAGCAATTACCCTTGCATCAAATCCTTTATATGTTCCCATTGTTGCATGTAACTTCCATTTCAAAGACTATTTTTGGTACTTAATGTGCAATAAATGATTTCAAAATAGCATTCTCCCCGCATCTGAAGACCTTAGGGTGACCTCCTGAGTAGAGGATGTTTATGAGCGAATGTTTATTTAATCGAACATTTTAGGTAACTACCCTTGCACCGAAGCCCATAATATTATTATCAGTATTACAATAATTATCTACCCTTTAATTGAGTTGTTTTTAAATAAATCCCAAAGCCTTAAACAATTGTATTCTTGCATTCTGAACATGCATAACCTCCCAACCTTTGGAATTCCTAGTCACTGCCGAGCAAGTTTAGCCGCTCTCTGCTAGGTGGCGGCTAAACGAGGTCGGCCCCCCAGCAAGACACGGCCCACCACGCTACTGGCTTATTTCCTAATCAAACTGAGAAGCAAATTGGTCAGCATCATGTTAATATATTCATTTTCAATTATATTAGGGTAGTGATACTATTTTTGAAGGAACCCAAGACCTCGAAGCTCTCTTAAACTGAACAATAATATGCTTCTACAGTTGTCAGCTCTCACATGCGAAATCCAAAAGTCTACTGCCTTCAAAAGCTACATACATTTAAGTTCAGGTGAAGAAAGCATATTTAAAAAAAGGAAACTTGTATGCTTAAAAATCTGTTTTAGATGCAGTATATGCTGCTCGTGGGCGAGGTGGAGGAGGCAACGCAGGGAATCGAAGGGGTCAACGTGGAGGCCATCATAGAAATCAACAGGGTGACAGAAATCGTGGGCAAGGTTTTGCCAACCGAGGATTCAATGATGTAAATTTCAACAGAAATCAAGGAAACAATAGGGGGAGAGGAAATACAAATGGACGAGGAAGAGGAAGTGCCAATGATTGGGGAAGAGGTAATTTGCTTTTAAATCCTTTCCTTCAATCTTTCAAAGGTGGTTATTTCTGTAGAGAAAAGATACTGCACCAAAAGTAAAAGTATTTTCTTTTGAAATTAAAATGAGTTCTACAGCTCACGGCCACAAGCAGGAGCTTCTTATCTACAAAGCAAGAGATCGGGACGATAGATAGAATCAACAAACTTAGTCCTTCCTACATGGCTTAGATCAGTTGTACCAAATAATTTTAGAGTTTTGGACTTACAGGGTAAAGAAAGGCTGTTTAGGCCTCTTCTGCTTTTAAAACCCACTTTAGAACATTACTTTCGTACTCGTTTGGTGAAGTTGTGATCAGATTTGCACATGGACAGGCTTATTGACTACTGGGTACTTTTTATGGAAAAATAGCAGCGGAGGAGAAAAGAAATTGAGGTCTAAAGATTCAATAGGTGAAAATCAACACTGCATAGAGTGATAAAATATGACATAAACTGCTAGTGAAATCTAATGAATAATTAATTAATAATTAATTCTAAACCATTCTATAATTCCTAATGTCTTCGCCTAGTTCCCTACTGATTGTAAGCCTATTCATATTTATCCTACCATACTTTCAACCTTCCCATTCTTCTTATCACACATTATTTGTTATCTTTATGCTACTCACAATAAACATATACATGAATCATCCACCATCTTACATCAACCTCACTTTCACATTAGCATATATTATTCTCGTATATTTGACTCTCTCGATACTAGGCCATCGTATGACAACCACATTTTTCAATTGCTAGTTACATCGAATGTTGCCTACCGTTACTGACAAGGATGAAATAAAATAATACTGACCACTTCATTTCAGCTGGATCGTATAAGCAAGGCAAAGCTATCAATTGCATATAGCAATTGCTTCCTAAACTATCTTAAAAAAGGAGAGAAAATTTAAAGTATAAGATAAATGGATTAGAAACGCAAAATTAGTGAGAAGGCTTAGATTGATCTGCAGGAAGAAAGAGGGTAACTTAGCTCAGAAGCTTTGAGAACAGTTTTAAATTGATTGATAAATGACGATCCTGTGCAAAACCCTTGATATCGATTTTATTAACTCCACTTTTTCTTGGATCTGATGATATGCTCTTCTGTTACCATGAAATATTTTATGTGAATGTGCTTTCCTATAAGGCAGTATTCAAATTATATGTCAAATCTGACTCCACTCTCTACAGGAGGAAAAAGATCCGGCCGCAACCTGCCCTTCGCCAAACTTTTGGAGATAAGCACCATGCAACCTGATGACGCTCTTCTGGAGCTAATTCGCTCAAAGGAGGCATTGCAGAACACAATAGCGAGGCCTGACCTGAGAAGTGATTGGGTGAAGCTACTTACGAGAATCTTCTCTGTTATTTTGAATTCTACGTTGAAGCAAAATATTTTTGATATTATGTCATTGCTTCCGGGATCAAACTTCATTAGATTCAGATTGTTGACCGTCATTCAAGAATTACGTGCATTGTCACTACAAGGTATCGCTACTGATCATAACCAATTTATCAATGACATTCTAGCCCTATTTGAACGCTTTAATAGTGCATTTCCTAGCTCTGTATCTGATCTACCCATTGACAATTTGCTCGCCGTCATAAGCAAATTGGATTTTGAAGAGAAAGAGGAAGCTCTTGCAAAAGTTGGTGAGTTAATAAACCAACGTGACGATCTCATTGCAGAAAAGCTAAGTGAGGTGAACACAGCTAAAAAAAGAGCTATTTATAAAGTGCAAGGCCCTCCTCCAGAAGATTTTAGGGAGCTTTCTGTAGTACCAACCATTCATGATATTGATACAGATAAAGAACCATACCTACGACCAATCAAAACAATTGGCAAGTATGAAAATGGTGAGGAATATTTGGATGTTCAATTTAGATTGCTAAAAGAAGACTTCACTGCACCATTGCGGGAAGGTATTGAAGAAATTACAAAGGGTCTTTCACGGTTTGAGAGAAAGCATGACATGAAGATTTATCGTGATGTACATATACTCTATCCATCTTGTACAAATGCTGGAATAACGCATACCATTACATTTGATGTTAGCCGTCTTCAGAATGTCCCATGGCAGCATTCACGTCGTCTGATATTTGGTTCACTGCTTTGCTTTTCTGCTGACAAGTTCAAAACATGTTTCTTTGCTAAAGTATCACACCGAGATGTGAAGGAGCTTGTAAAGGGTAGAATCAACGTTCGCTTTATTAACGGATTGGATGACATAATAAACACTACAGCCAATGATGTGTACTTAATGGCGGAATCACCAAGCTACTTTGAAGCTTATTGCCATGTTCTTGAGGCTCTCAAAGAAATGAGTGGCGAAACATTACCGTTTTTCGATTACATTGTATCTGCAACAGCGATTGCCCAACCCCCTAAATACATTCGTGAAACTTTTGACACTGCCCAATACAATCTAAGTGGGTGCATAACGGAGAAGGGTGTGTCATGCAAAACTACACTCAGGAACATCGAAACTTGGGAAGAAAAGGGCGTCATGAACCAATCACAGTTAGCGGCAGTAAAGAAAGCACTGAGCAGAGAGTTTGTCATCATTCAAGGTCCTCCTGGTACGGGGAAAACTTTTGTTGCTTTAAGGATTACGCATGCATTGTTATCAAACCAAGGACTATGGAGTGCTCAAAGATTCCGGTATGGACAAATGAACTCAAACATATTGCTAGTATGCTACACAAACCACGCCCTTGATCAATTTGTCGAGGGTTTGTTGGAAATGAATCATACGAGTATTGTGCGTGTTGGAAGTCGATGCACAAGCAAAGCGGTAGATAGCTACAGTTTTAAGCGGAACAGAGAGAAAAACTTTGACGATTTTGAATCCCAGCGAATTGTCTCAGCAATCGGGAAGGCAACAAAAGAAAGGTATGAATTGATTGATAAACTGCACTCAGTTGCAGAGTCATTGGAAATTATAGAAACAAGCTGCTATAGTGGTAAAATATTGTACGTCAATAGATTACGTTCATATATGCCACATCATCTTTGGACTTGGTTCAGCAACATGAATGAGAACACGATGCAGCAGAAAATTCCATTTCTTGAAATGTTCTTGGGTTTGTATCCCTTTCTTCCTTGGTTGACACAGAATTTAAACACTGAGACTAACAAACTGAGGCTTAGAGCAGAAGAGCAAATCCTCAATGAGCAGATCCAAAGAAGAAATAATCGTGCTTTGCAGGGTTATGATGACTATGACATTGATGATGATGTTGAGTTTGTTGACATTGAAGGAGATGCAGAGGCCCTCGTTGATAGATGGGCGATAGGACAAGAGAACTATGCTCCACTTCCAGTTGCACAGGGCTTGTGGGAAGAAATTGACATGGATGATAATACAAGAGTCGAATTGGAAGATGAAGATGGGTTTATAACAGTACTACCAAGCAAAAGAGAAAGACAAAATCAAGCAAAACGGCAATTCCAGCAAGCAGAAGCAATGACTAAAGAACAGGTTATGTCTATCAGAGATCCAATGGCCCTGACAATGCAACAACGTTGGAGTTTTTATAAGTACCTTGTAAATCAGTATCGTGAAAGAGCTAAGGAAAGATTAATTCCAATTTCTAAAGAATACGATGAGTGCTGCAAGAAGATAAAAGAGCTTGATGAAATGAAGGACGAATTGTACCTTAAAGAAAGTGAGGTTATCGCTATGACAACAACATGTGCTGCGAGATATCGCAAAGCACTTGGAAGAATAAAACCAAAGATTATCATCATTGAGGAAGCTGCGGAGGTGCTGGAAGCCCACGTCATAACTTCATTGACAGAAGGAGCTGAGCATGTGATTTTGATTGGTGATCATAAGCAATTAAAACCAAAACCAACGGTTTATAAGCTAGCAAAAGAGTATAATTTGGAGCTTTCACTGTTTGAAAGGATGATTCGAAACGGAATGGATTGCCACTGCCTTGATACTCAGCACAGAATGCGACCTGAAATTGCAGGACTCCTTCAAGACATCTACCCTAATCTTCAAAACCATCCATCAGTTTTGAAGTACCCAGATATTAAAGGGGTCTCCTCAAATCTGTTTTTTGTCAGTCATAAACACCAGGAGAAAGATAACAGTGAATTGAAAAGCAAGTTAAATGAGTTTGAGGCAGAGTATGTTGTTTCACTTTGCTGGTATCTGTTGTTGCAAGGCTATTCTCCAAGCCAAATAACAATTCTCACACTGTATACAGGACAGCTACTGCTACTGAAGAACTTGATGCCACAAAAGAAGTTTGAAGGAGTGAGGGTAACGGCAGTTGATAACTATCAAGGTGAAGAAAATGATATAATACTCTTGTCACTCGTACGGAACAATGATGAAGACAAAATTGGCTTTGTTGGAATCGAAAATCGTATTTGCGTTTCATTATCTCGAGCAAAGCATGGGTTATTCGTAATAGGAAACATGGAATTCATGGCAAAACGAAGTGCAACTTGGAAACGAATTATCACTAGGGCAACTGCGAAGAATCAAGTTGGTCCATCTCTTCGATTGTTTTGTCGCAACCATCCTAAAACTTACATTGATGCAAAAGAGGGTGCTGATTTTAACGCTGCACCTGAGGGTGGTTGCAAAATACAATGTGATTACAGAATGGATTGTGGCCATGTCTGCCAAAAGGCATGTCATCCTTTTGATCAGGAGCACCTCAAAGTAAAGTGCGAAAAGAAATGTGAGAAGATGATTTGCGAATCTCATCACAGATGCATTAAGACTTGTCATTACGGGTTTGAATGTGGTCCTTGCAAGGTGCTTGTACCTAAAGTCATCCCTCTTTGCACCCATGAACAGCAAGTACCGTGCTATCAAGATCCTGAGACTTTTGACTGCTTGTTCATGGTAGAAAAGAGCTTGCGATGTGGCCATAAGACATCAATCCCATGTCACAAGAAGGACAGGGAAGATCTAAGCTGCTCTGTCGAATGCGGTGAATTGTTAGAATGCGGTCACATTTGTAATGGTACATGTTCTAAATGCCATCAAGGAAGACTTCATGTGCAGTGTTCGAAGACATGCGAGAGACCTTTGGTCTGTGGACATATCTGCAAGCAATCTTGCTCAGCAGAATGCCCACCATGTAAGAGAGTGTGCCAGATTGAATGTGAGCACAGCAAATGTAAAAAGGCATGTGGTGAGCCTTGCGCGCCATGCCGTGAAGGATGCTTGTGGCAATGTCCTCACAAGAAATGCACCATGTTGTGCTCGGAATTATGTGATCGTGACCCTTGCAATGAACCCTGCCCAAGGCTTTTACCATGTGATCACCCGTGTATTGGTTTCTGCGGAGAAAAGTGTCCTAGTTTGTGTCGCATTTGCGACAAGGAGAAAGTCGAAGAAATCTTTTTTGGATTCGAAGACGACGAAGATGCAAGGTTTGTGGAGTTGCTAGATTGCTATCATGTCTTTGAAAGTCAAGGTTTGGATAAATGGATGTGTTTGGATTTGAATGAAGATGAAACAAAAAGCATAAATGTGAAGCAATGTCCTAAATGTAAGACACCTATAAAGAAAAGTAGGAGGTATGGAAATGAAATTAAGAAAACATTGCTCGATGTTGAAAAAGTTAAGACACTTGTAATTAGCAATCAGAAAAGAGACTTTGGAATACTAAAAAGCAAAAAATTTAAGGTACTAAAGCATTTTATGGAATGCAGTAAACTAGATAGAGTTAAAGACAGGCACACAGGAGTCAGAATGATGCATGTATTGGAATCTCTTGTACCCATAATACGTTTGTCACGTGGGCAGCCATTGACAAATCGTCTGTCATCCCATTCACTTCAACTCATCCCTACGATAAGTGAAAATCAACTTCTTTGTCTAGAGCGACTGGACAAGCTAATTCGAGCCAGTGCGGTGGAGAAAGAGCCTGATTTAAAAATATATTTCACATGTTTTGAAGAAGTGTTGAAATGGTGTTTTCAAGAAAGTACGAGCTTGCAGCAAACAAAAGAAGTCGACGTGGAATTGAAACGTCTTTCTCTTTACAATAGCGTTGTAGATGTTTTATGTAAAATGTCTGCAGAAGATGTCGGCAAGAATTCACAACTTTCAGAGTATTTACAGCTATTACGAAGTGGTATCAGGCTAGATCATGAAAAGATCAAGGCAATGCATTCAGAAGTTAATGCTATCCGTAAAAAGTATTCCATGGGTACACTGACAGCGGAAGAAAAGCAGATGATTATCCGGACAATGGGACTTAGAGCCGGACATTGGTACAAATGTCCTAAAGGCCACGTATATGCAATAGGTGATTGTGGGGGAGCGATGCAAGAGTCAAGGTGCCCAGAGTGCAATGCGACAATTGGTGGAAGAAATCATAGCCTTGCCCAGGGGAATGCTCATGCTGGAGAATTCGATGGATCACGTCATGCTGCATGGTCTGAAGGGGCGAATCTAGCAAATTTTGATCCAGACGAATTTGCAAACTTGTTTTGATTTTTAAAGAGAAATGATGAGGTATATAATCGTACCAATTAGCTCTCCTACATTATTAATGTCAAAATAATTTTTGAAACAACATTGTATTGTAATTCCTTAGAATATTTCTCTAGAGCAATACGGTAGGTGTAATAGATATGAGGTCATTCAATAATGACGTAACACCCAAATTCACCCATGTTGACCACCCAACCACCCCCTTTAATGCATTGTAACAAATCTAGTGCCACCCACTCCCTTGCTGAGTAACATTTCGAGTTCTAAGATCCCCCATCAATCCTTTCGTTATCTGTTCATGTTTTAGTGCGCTACATCTCAATGTTTCATAAAAATCTGCTTGATCTGTCCTTGCTTTTAGGTCATAAACAGCCATAGCAAGTAACCAAATATTGTCTAACACTTTCAGCAAAGGCTTCTAGTGTGACTTTAACTGGGGCCTGGCCAATCTGCTATAAAGAGATTTTGATGAGGGCCGAACATCTTCAAAGATAATTTTGAGGAGACGATCTCTGTAAAGTCGGAGGAAGACCTACCTACGCGAGACGCATGACAGTGATCCCAGCGACCATACTAATGATATTTCATGTATGCATGCGTACTTTTCAGCACTTCCACCTCGCGTTCGATGATATTTATAATGATATAAGGGTAAACATGCGTTGGCCATTCATTACAAATGCAATGTGTAGGGTTGTCTACAAAGCATTTCTTGTTAGGAATGTCGAGATATAGGGCCATTCAAACCATACGTAATACCTGTTGGGCGACGGTATACATTTTTGTTAGAATTGTTATGAAAATTTAGGAGGATGTGGGGGTCATAGTTCTTTTGTTATGTAACAGAGATTTTTCTCTAGAAATGTAGCATTTTAACTACAATACATTAAGTACACTACATTGCGACTGCAACTACACTGCAACTAAAATAAGAATGGGCTTAAAATCTAACGCTGTTTGAGTATATATGTATCCTCCACTTTTTTGGCATTGTTTCCTGTCTCTAGACTTAAGCAAAAGTACCAGAAATTTAGAGAATGGATTGAATAGCATATAAGTGTAATACAATATAATCATGAGGTGCACATATGTTTACTTTCTAATGCATTTACAGCGGGAGCTATTTCGGAAATAGTAATTGCAGCAGGGTCACCATCCTCCTGCGCTGGGGCCAGAACCGGCCGCAGCTCCCACCCAATCCGGCCCCAGTGCTTGCGGAAAAATTGCACCTGTTTTTGAAGTAATATGCTGTTTCACAAAGTGCTAATGTTGTGATCTATTTAGTGTATAAATTTCATTTTTCCCATAGCACACCCTAGACTGAACTGCACTTTACAAAATAAGACTCTGTATTGCCAGCATCTGGCTAGGGCGTGGATATTGAGAAGTGTGTGGGGTGTGACACCCCTTTAAGCATCGAAAACCTACATTTTGTGGGGCAAATGCCAAGCAAGATGTTGTCAAATGTCGGGCAAAATAAAATGCTAGGAAGTAATTTCTTAGTTTCACACGTTTTCAAATGACTTTTACAAGACAAAAAGAAGAGCTTTCTGCCTGATTTAATCTTCGCCTCCTTTGGCTTCTAACATCCACTGTCCGGGCTATGCACGAGCAACAGTTGGCACTTCTCAAAAAATTATTGCTTTATCTCCATTATTATGCGCAGTAACAACATTCTCTGTTTTGAAACCTTGCAACATAGTGACAAGAGTCTTCAGTGCATTCTATGTCGCTTTCGTTTTGGTCTTGACGTACAAGCACTCGACAGCCAAAAGGAGAGGTCGGTAGAGCTTTCCCTTACTAATTCTAAGTCTGGAAAAGCCAGGGAAGGATCAGTTGTTCCTTCTCCAAATAAATTTCAATAATCAAAGCAAGCCAAATTCTATTTTGAAAAGGGGCATTTTCCGACGTTCCGTGGTCCCCAGACCCCCTATTTACTCTGATTTCTTCCACCCTCTGCTAACATTTCATGGTTAGTGTCATCATAAATCAGTGCACAAGATGCTGCTCCCAAACCACAAAACATAATTTGGAAACATCCCTATCGAGAATGCTCTCAATGAAATTTTCATTGGGCAGTACCTAAAATATTGGGCAAAATCTTATACACCGCCCAAGGAAAACCACTAGTTACGTTCCTGCATGTGGCCCCAGCAAGGGTGTTGTATAGGGAATTTGGCCCTGAAACCCAGACGGTTGGTGACCTCTGCTCTAGAGCCTGCCCTGATCTGTATTTGATAGAACTCCATTTGTAACTTGGAATGGAAGCTTGGAAGCTTGTAAGCAAGAGAGTTATATTTTTCATTCTTATAATATTCAGCTGGTTTTCTCGACAACAACAATCACTTTGTCTAAACCATAATTTACTTTGCTTTGTGCTTAAAATGTTTACTTTTGAATTGTCTTCAATATATATTTGCTTTTTTCTTCCCATTCACTTGTTTTTCATGTCTTTTTATAGACTTTGATAAAAAATTTTGCGTGGCAAAATGATTTTATTCCATTAACTGAAGAAGTTACAACTGAATTGGACTGAATACTTACTCGGTATCTTCATTCACTATAGATTTTGACATTTGTGCCTTTACTCTTTACCAATCCTCTTCATTTTGGCTTTTAAACATATTTAGGCCACTGCTGAAAGTAAGGCAAGCTCATACCACACGCAGGAGCAGCATTAGTGGAGGGGTAAGGGACTGATACCCCCTCATCAAAACATTCTAGCCCCCGGTCGGAAAGTAAAGAACTAATTTTTCAGAGTATTTTGCTTGCAGTTATAGTACCAATTTGAAGTGCTAGCAAAACTGAAATTCCTGCACTAATGTATTTCAAGACTGAAAGTTTGCCATTATACAACAAAATTACTATTTTTATACGCTATATACCTTGTTTGTGGTACTCCTAGATTCTATACTTGGGAACAGTCAATTCAGAAATGATTGAAAATTACAATTTATAGCACTTGTATACACGTAGAACATGTATTTTATAAGAAACTCAGAACTTCAACTATCTATCATAGAGATTTAAGAAACTGCTAGAGAGTATTTCAGTTACAACGCTGTTTTAATGCTTTAAAGTCTTGTCGACTAACCATTTCTCAAAAGATTTCGTCTATAATGGCCTTTAACTCCCACAAAATCTACTGACTTTGGGGGCTGTATCCACATTAACTCACAGCTGGAGGTCTGTACCCCTTCTTCCCCCTCTTCCACACAACTGCTTGTATATACAACTTTTGCGAGTTATTAGGGGTAATGCTTTCTGCCCCTAGCGTTTACTGACTTGTGATGTAACTAGCGCGGTGTATAGGGGTGTAACACCCCAATCTTTCAGTGATCTCGTTGATGCATTTTGATTCAATGACTTTCATCGATAAATAACTGCCTGTTTTGCCAAACAGTATTGAAAAAGTCCATTCTAGCATCAATGTAACCAGGGATTCCTACACAAGACAAGGGCAGGACTAAACATACAATTTCAACGGCATATCATTTACAAAATCTCTATCAGGATAATGAATTATTCAAGGGCACATGAAGCAATTCCGAAAGAAAGGGGGCAGGCTCCCCAAATATGCACCTTCAAAGTGAGCCTTCCTCCAAGCACCATCGTTACGGGCTAGTAGGTTGCTTCTGTTGTCAATAATCACTATTATGTTTAAAGTCTTCAGCAATATTCCATCGCTCTTATGGCAACACTTGCATAACATAAGGATTAAACACTTACATAACATAATGCAATTCTCTCATACCCAGCTTTTAATGAAATCGTCTACCTTTGTTGGGCTCAGCTCAGTTCAGTTTAACTTCCAGTTCCACAACATACAAATTATTCAATATACATGCAATAAATCTAGGATAGCAAACTACAACAAATGATAAATAATAACAAATATTACAAAGAGGGTACACAGGATTTTTGTCTGGAGGAGAATGTCTTAAGGAGGGGCTCTCTTAATAGGTTAACTAATCGAGGAGAGAGCACCCTCTATACCAAAATCTTACATTTAAATTATGAAATTCTTTGATGTTTACAATTCAAAATGTAGTGAGCTTAGAGGAAAATTGTTTATATTAGGGCTCACAGATGGCTGGAAAAGGCAATTTGGGGATTATTTGTTGAAAATAGAGTACAGAAAGTATACCCAAACGTTTTCTCTGAAAAAGGCGTATCTTGCCTCTCTTACCCCAGTTGGCTGAGAGAAGGGGGGCGATCACCCCTGCTGGCTCCATGCTGCAACCCATAAAAATCCATAAAAATAAGGAGTTCTTGCTAAGAAAACACTTCTTTCTGTAAATTCACACATCTGTCAGTAAATTCATAGCTTTACCAGCTTCTGTCAGAAAATTTTTGTTTACAACTAGCCCTCCAGAAAAAGAGATCACACGACACAGCTGCTACTACCCAATAGAAATAGACCTGCATAATCTTGAGCTTATCACATGATTTTAATCTAATATAAAGATCGATAGTCATCATCAAGACCTAAGGCCAAAATACAGACAAATAGAATTGACTAGCCTACGTATGCATATCGTTGGAGCTGCAGGAAGAGGGCCATAGTAGGATGAACACATTGGTTGATATAGTGTCCTAGAGGGGAGAAACCTGCAGTCACCTTGAAAGTCAAACATCGAAAGATGTGGTTAAGCAGTTAAGCTATTTTTGCAATTCTGCTTCAATAGTTCTGTTCGTGGGCAAAATCATGCCAGCGTTTTGATTTGAAAGGGCATTGTGCCTCCATACTAAATTTTGCTGGCTCATTACAAAAGCTACCTCTTGGAAGTGTTCACAGGAAGACCATAATTATATTTTCACAATGCAATAAATATTGTCAAATTTGGAAGTTCATGATCCAAACATGAACAATAGAATGAATGGTAGGTGAATATGTTAGATTCAAAGGAAAATGTGAGAAGAACTGCCGTAGCAAGAAATTACTTCAACTTTCAGGAAATCTCACCATAGGGTGTAAGATGGTAGATCTATATCTTGTCCAATCAGGCTTAGCAGTTTTTTCACGTGACTTCGAGAGTAGGGTGTTGGGTTAAAAACCTTATACGCCACAAATTTGCTTTCCAAGACTTTCAAACGTCTAAGAGTCTGCTACCAGAAAGAAGAACTTCAATATCTAATACAATATATCAAGATGAGAAGAAGTGAGTTTCTTTTTCAGACATTTCAATTAGAATCAAATTTTTTTCAAAGAGGTTAGATAAAATGAAATTTTATTCAGCTAGCGACTTGATAAATAGTCTACGTTTAGTCCTATTTACTTTCATATAACTACGTTCAGGACTGGAGTCGCTTAAATTTACCATAACCATGTATACGGTCCATGTTCAACATTCATATCTTATTTTGCTGTTCTGCAAAAAGGAACTCTCAAACACAGCAGACTTTTCACGGCTCTTTGATATTTTGCTATGATCTAGTGATCAAATAACGGTCGGTCTGGCGTGATCTAAGCGAGATGAGATAGAATGTAAAGATGAAGAAAGCACATCGACGTTAACGTTGCTATCGTATTTTAAGTTGTGTTTGCTTCGTCTGCATTTTGGGAGTTCCTATTAGCAACGAGATGAATACCAACTACCTGTCTAGTCAGTGTTTCATATTCAGCTAATTCAACTTAGTACCTAGCCCTAACAAAAGTTAATATATCTATATACTTTGCGGACTAGCGCAACAGAATGAAATACACTACTCAACTAAACGGAATAATATATTCATGAGATATCGTGGCTGTGATACTGGCAGTGGCGGGTAGAGGGAAATAAGGCTCGATTGGAGAGAGTGATGGGAAATTTTTGTATTCATAATAGTTATTCCCTCTCGCTGGAATCATACATTTGTCCTCCTGCGGACAAAGGCTCCAGATTATCCCGGTTCTTTTAAAAGGTTCGTATATTTAGACTGTAGTCGAATAGAAAGCAAGAATTGTTCATCTCCAAAATAACTATCCAAAAAACTTGAACCAAGCGTGCGTACATGAATCGAATTTACTACTGCATCCAAAGAGAAGCGCTATTGAATTCATAAATGTCTCTCTTTTCTCTCGCTTTACGTTCCTAAACTTGAATTGAATTTTTACGATTTCCGTCAGAGGGCCATGCAAAAGGCATTTGAAGATGCATTTCTTGCATGGTAAAAGACTTTTTAGCACTTATTTCATCACCGTAAAAGCATGCATGGAATAGAATATGCAATAGACAGGCCTATTAATATGGGCCCAAGGGCATCGTGGCCGGGGGCAGGGGGCCATGGCCCCTAAAACTTTTTCCAAATAATGTTTATGGCATGCCCAAAGGCTTCACCACCCCACCCCCACTGTTAAGGATCGAGAAACATGTAATGAGTGAGTAATCCACAACAAGAAAGATACAGGATAGACTGGGATTTTATATTATGATACAGCTTACCAAAGACATACGTATCAAAAAAAGTCAAAGCCCTTTCCCGCACCCAATGGCACATAGAGCGGAGCCTATCTCCGTTTCTATAGCCCTAGGCCACGCGTCTGCGAATGCAGTGAAAGCTACAGCGGGGGGTTGGTCCACTGGTAGCTCCGCCAGTTTAACGTTCCCACTCCATTCTCATATGTGGAGCGCCAGACGAGAAGGCAGTGAGTATCATTTTGAAAGTCTTTGTTATGACTCAGCCGGGGCTCGAACCCACAAGCTACCGGTTGTGAGGCAGACGCTCTACCACTGGGCCATCACTCCGGTTAGACATACGTATATGCTGCACAATATATGCGTCACAATTGCATCCTAACTTTTTGGAGCTAGTAATTGTTTAGAAGCAACAAATTGCCTAAAGATGGCAAGGCACGGTTGTTAGAACTTCAATTCTTATTAATTCCATCCTACGTAAGTGTTTGGGGCTCTCTACTTTTATATGTAGGCACAGAGGAAAGAAGATAATTATCTGCCGTTTAGATATAATTAAAGTGAAGTCATGTTTTGCTTAGTTGTGTAAACTCGTCCTTCTAAGGTACTGACATTACCATACTAGTCACCAAGTTCTCAATTTTCTGTGTTTGATCAGAAAGAGGGTATATCTAAATAGGAGATTCGATGAAGAAGCGAGAATGGGCTCAGTGTTTGTTTACTTGAACACGCATTTTTTTATAAGAAAAAAGTTTATAAGAAAATGAGGCTCAAAAGGTCAAAAGCTTAAGAAAATCTTAAGAAAATCACGAGGCTCAATTTCCAAAATTTAGTGTTTTTATTGGCCAAAAATCGATATTTCGTCACTATTGCATTCAAAATGTTAAAGATGGAATTCAAATTCAAGTATATAATATTAATAACGAAGTGGTAAACCATTTTGGCCAGTTTATTTTAATAAGTATTAAGAAAAAATGTGGAAAATCTCAGGCTCAATTTCGGGGAAAGTTAAGAAAATTGAGGCTCAGCCAAAATTATGGCTTTCTTATAAAAGACGTATATTCTGAAACTTTATACTGACATTTTACTTCTAAAACATTCTAAGCTATCGGTAATTTTCTACAAAAAAGAGATATTTCCGCTTTGAAAGGCCGTGGAATGTCAGTCAGAGGGTTCTGAATTGTCAGCTGATTGTCATTGAAAGGGGTGTTTTCATGATTACATTTATATGCCTAACTTTTTAGATGTGGTTGTTGTTAGTCGTAAGCGAGATGGAAGAAGCACTGGAGAGAACCGAAAGGATCAACATGAAGTGCATGGCAGAAACCAACAAGGTGAAAGAGATCATTGGGACATAGACTCTAAGCGAGATGGGAGAGATACCGAATGGAACCGAAGGCACCAACGTGAAGGGTATAGCAGAAGCCAACAAGGTGAAAGAGATCATCGGCACCTAGACTCTACGCGAGATGGGAGAGACACTCAATGGAACCGAAGGCACCAACGTGAAGGGTATAGCAGAAGCCAACAAGGTGACAGAGATCATGGGCGCCTAGACTCTAAGCGAGATGGGAGAGACACTGAATGGAACCGAAAGCACCTACGTGAAGGGCATCGCAGAAGCCAACAAGATGACAGAGATCATGGGTACTACTGTGAAGATGGAAGATTGAAAACCCTTAGCTTCAACAGATATCAAGGAAATGACAGAGGGGAAGGGAATGCAATTGCTGGAGGAAGAGGTAGTTTATTCGTAGATGTTTACTTTTTGCAGTCCAAAGACAATTATTGGATCAACAAAACCATTGACTATTTAGACTTCTTTAGCAAATGGATTCAACATTATTATCATTTCTCTTGAAGTGAAAGCAAGTTTTACAGTTCATGATCAAAAGGACTCATCTACAAAGAAAAGGATTGGGGCGATTGACCGCTGTTAACTAGGTAGCTAAAAGGGGCTGAATTAGCTGGTGCCAATAAACTTCTCGATTATTAGACTCATAATTGATATTTAGAGCTTTCTTCTCTCTTTGTCAATTTTCATAAGCGTAGGAGAAGGGGTAGTGGGGGGGGGGGCTGCAACCCCCCTCCGTTAGGTAAATATCCGTTTCATTTGGGCAACTTTTCTGAAAGAACAATAGAAAATTCGGGCACCTTTTCTGACTGTTCCCCAAATCTCTTTGACCTTTTGGGCAGAAGTTTACAGTCCCCCTAAAATTGAAGTCTCCCTGCGCCCATGCGAATTGTACGTGGTAGAGCATGTGAGTCCAATAAGCCATGCAAACAAAAAGACTGCCAAAAGTTACTTCCATAGCTATTTGGATAAACAATGACAGGATTTGTGTTTTTATTTGTATGTTAAATAATGGGTACCTATTAGTGAATAAATTACAATAGAAGGAGAGAAGAGTTTGATATAGTTCCAAACTGCATAGAGTGAAAACATTAGCACAAACTGCTAGCCAAAAATTACATCGAATGTTTTGCACCGTTATAGATATAGTTCATTAGTGTGACATCACGAAAATTCTATTTTTAGAATATTTAATTTCGGCTTTAAGTTCTGAAAAAGTTATGAGAAATAGTTACTACTGCCAAACGTTTAGCACAAGGAGAAAAATACAGAGGTTTTGATCGTCAAATGGTCATATTTAATCCCATCTTGACAATATTTGCCTACGAATCTCAACACGTGTCTAATTTGCAGTACTCTCTCAATCTATACTGTCAAGACAGAGAAATTCTAAAGATATATTTTAATGATGTCATAACTAATGAACTCAATAAGGGCAAACATTGATATATTGCTTTATTTTGTTCCTATGTAGTGCACAGTTCTCAGCAAAATTTTAAAAATCTCAAAACACTAAAGCACTATAATCGTAATGCAAATGGAGTTTCTTGAGAGTTTGCAAATTCTCCGATATATGATATGGACTTAGAAAATTGCAGCTATTGATAACATCGCATAAATGAAACTGTGAGTTACGTGAAATTGGAAAAACCCACTAGACTATTCTCACTCCTATGTCACTCATTGGATCACGCTGTTTTCTCCTGAAAAACGATGCTATAATATTTTGTTGCAAAACAGACTTTTGTAAATCTACTTTCCTTTGATGCAGTATTCACACTCTACATACAACATATGTCTGCCATTTCTACAGGAGCAAAAAGATCCGGCCGCAACCTGCCCTTCGCCAAACTTCTGGAGATAAGCACCATGCAACCTGATGACGCTCTTCTGGAGCTAATTCGCTCAAAGGAGGCATTGCAGAATACAATAGCGAGGCCTGACCTGAGAAGTGATTGGGTGAAGCTACTTACGAGAATCTTCTCGGTTGTATTGAATTCGACGTTGAAGCAAAATATTTTTGATATTATGTCATTGCTTCCGGGATCCAACTTCATTAAATCCAGGTTGTTGGCAGTCATTCAAGAATTACGTGCACTGTCACTGCAAGGTATTGCTACTGACCTCAAGCAGTCTATCAGCGACATTCTAGCCCTGTTTGAACACTTTAATGATGCATTTCCTAGCTCTGTATCTGATCTACCTATTGACAATTTGCTCGCCGTCATAAGCAGATTAGATTTTGAAGAGAAAGAGGAAGCTCTTGCCAAAGTTGGTAAGTTAATAAGCCAACGTGACGATCTCATTGCAGAAAAGCTAAGTGAGCAGAAACCAGTAAAAGAAAAAGCCAGTTTTGCAATGCAAGGTCCACCTCCAGAAGATTTTAGGGAGCTTTCTGTAGCACCAACCATTCATGATATTGATACCGATAAAGAACCATACCTACGACCAATCAAAACAATTGGCAAGTATGAAAATGGTGAGGAATACTTGGATGTCCAATTTAGATTGCTAAAAGAAGACTTCACTGCACCATTGCGGGAAGGTATTGAAGAAATTACAAAGGGTCTTTCACGGTTTGAGAGAAAGCATGACATGAAGATTTATCGTGATGTGCATATACTCTATCCATCTTGTACAAATGCTGGAATAACACATACCATTACATTTGATGTTAGCCGTCTTCAGAATGTCCCATGGCAGCATTCACGTCGTCTGATTTTTGGTTCACTGCTTTGCTTTTCTGCTGACAAGTTCAAAACATGTTTCTTTGCTAAAGTATCACACCGAGATGTGAAGGAGCTTGTAAAAGGTAGAATCAACGTTCGCTTTATTAACGGATTGGATGACATAGTAAACACTACAGCCAATGATGTGTACTTAATGGCTGAATCACCAAGCTACTTTGAAGCTTATTGCCATGTTCTTGAGGCTCTCAAAGAAATGAGAGGTGAAACATTACCGTTTTTGGATTACATTGTATCTGCAACAACGATTGCCCAACCCCCTAAATACATTCGTGAAACTTTTGACACTGCCCAATACAATCTAAGTGGGTGCATAACGGAGAAGGGTGTGTCATGCACAACTACACTCAGGAACATCGAAACTTGGGAAGAAAAGGGCGTCATGAACCAATCACAGTTAGCGGCAGTGAAGAAAGCACTGAGCAGAGAGTTTGTCATCATTCAAGGTCCTCCTGGTACGGGAAAAACTTTTGTTGCTTTAAGGATAACGCATGCATTTTTAGCAAATAAAGGATTATGGAATCACGAGGAAGAAAAGAACTCAAACATATTGCTAGTATGCTACACAAACCACGCCCTTGATCAATTTGTCGAGGGTTTGTTGGAAATGAATCATACAAGTATTGTGCGTGTTGGAAGTCGATGCAAAAGCGAAGCAGTAGACAAATACAATTTAAAAAGAAAAAGAGATTATTCTGGGGACGCAGTTGAATCCCTGCGACTTCTCTCGGAAAGTAAAGATGCAACAAGAAAGAAACATAGATTGATGGATAGACTGGACACAGTTACAAAGTCACTAGCAGTCATAGGAGTAAGCTTTTATAGAGGAAATATACTAGACCTTCCTTGGCTACGGTCCTTTATGCCACATCATCTTTGGAATCTATTCAACAACATGAATGACAACACGATGCAGGAGAACATTCCATTTCTTGAAATGTTCTTGGGTTTGTATCCCTTTCTTCCTTGGTTGACACAAAGTTTAAACACTGAGACTCACAAACTGAGGCTTAGAGCAGAAGAGCAAGTCCTCAATGAGCATATCCAAAGAAGAAATAATCGTGCTTTGCAGGGTTATGATGACTATGACATTGATGATGATGTTGAGTTTGTTGACATTGAAGGAGATGCAGAGGCCCTCGTTGATAGATGGGCGATAGGACAAGAGAACTATGCTCCTCTTCCAGTTACACAGGGCTTGTGGGAAGAAAATGAAATAGATGATAATAGAAGAGTCGAATTGCAAGATGAAGATGGGTTTATAACAGTAATACCAAGCAAAAGAGAAAGACAAAATCAAGCAAAAAGACAATTCCAGCAAGCAGAAGCAATGACTAAAGAACAGGTTATGTCTATCAGAGATCCAATGGCCCTGACAATGCAACAACGTTGGAGTTTTTATAAGTACCTTGTAAATCAGTATCGTGAAAGAGCTAAGGAAAGATTAATTCCAATTTCTAAAGAATACGATGAGTGCTGCAAGAAGATAAAGGAGCTTGATGAAATGAAGGACGAAGCAAAACTTAGAAAAAGTGAGGTTATTGCCATGACAACAACATGTGCTGCGAGATATCGCAAAGCACTTGGAAGAATAAAACCAAAGATTATCATCATTGAAGAAGCTGCTGAGGTGCTGGAAGCCCACGTCATAACTTCATTGACAGAAGGAGCTGAGCATGTGATTTTGATTGGTGATCATAAGCAATTAAAACCAAAACCAACGGTTTATAAGCTAGCAAAAGAGTATAACTTGGTGCTTTCACTGTTTGAAAGGATGATTCGAAACGGAATGGATTGCCACTGCCTTGATACTCAGCACAGAATGCGACCTGAAATCGCAAGTCTCCTTCAAGACATCTACCCTAATCTTCAAAACCATCCATCAGTTTTGAAGTACCCAGATATTAAAGGGGTCTCCTCAAATCTGTTTTTTGTCAGTCATAAACACCAGGAGAAAGATAACAGTGAATTGAAAAGCAAGTTAAATGAGTTTGAGGCAGAATATGTTGTTTCACTTTGCTGGTATCTGTTGTTGCAAGGCTATTCTCCAAGCCAAATAACAATTCTCACACTGTATACAGGACAGCT
Organism: Cassiopea andromeda; assembly: GCA_018155075.1. Lineage (NCBI taxonomy): Eukaryota > Metazoa > Cnidaria > Scyphozoa > Rhizostomeae > Cassiopeidae > Cassiopea > Cassiopea andromeda. Next base: position 1,216,830 of record WIPJ01010000.1, on the reverse strand, counting down.
ATTGCTACTGAAGAGCTTGATGCCAAGAGAGAAGTTCGAAGGAGTGAGGGTAACGGCAGTTGATAACTATCAAGGTGAAGAAAATGACATAATACTCTTGTCACTCGTACGGAGCAATGATGAAGACAAAATTGGCTTTGTTGGAATCGAAAATCGTATTTGCGTTTCATTATCTCGAGCAAAGCATGGGTTATTCGTAATAGGAAACATGGAATTCATGGCAAAACGAAGTGCAACTTGGAAACGAATTATCACTAGGGCAACTGCGAAGAATCAAGTTGGTCCATCTCTTCGATTGTTTTGTCGCAACCATCCTGACACTTACATTGATGCAGAAAAGGGTTCTGATTTTAACGCTGCACCCGAGGGTGGTTGCAAAAGACAATGTGATTACAGAATGGATTGTGGTCATGTCTGCCAAAAGGCATGTCATTCTTATGATGAGAAACACCTCAAAGTAAAGTGCAAAAAGAAATGTGAGAAGATGATTTGCGATTCCCATCACAGATGCATTAAGACTTGTCATTACGAGTTTGAATGTGGTCCTTGCAAGACGCGTGTGCCTAAAGTCATCCCTCTTTGCAACCATGAGCAGCAGGTACCGTGCCATCAAGATCCTGGAACTTTTGACTGCTTGTTTGAGGTAGTAAAAGCTTTCCAATGTGGCCATAGGGCCTTAATACCATGTCACAAAAAGAGCAATATAAGCTGCTCTGTCGAATGCGGTGAGATCCTAGAATGTGGTCATACTTGCACTGGTACATGTTCTAAATGCCATCAAGGAAGACTTCATGTGCAGTGTTCGAAGAAATGCGAGAGACCTTTGGTCTGTGGACATGTCTGCAAGCAAGATTGCTCAGCAGAATGCCCACCATGTAAGAGAGTGTGCCAGAACGAATGTGAGCACAGCAAATGCAAAAAGACATGTGGTGAGCCCTGCACACCATGTGGTGAAAGATGCTTATGGCAATGTCCCCATAAGAAATGCACCATGTTGTGCTCCGAATTATGCGATCGTGACCCTTGCAATGAACCCTGCCCAACGCTTTTACCATGTGATCACCCGTGTATTGGTTTCTGCGGAGAAAAGTGTCCTAGTTTGTGTCGCATTTGCGACAAGGAGAAAGTCGAAGAGATATTTTTTGGATCCGAAGACGACGAAGAAGCAAGGTTTGTGGAGTTGCTAGATTGCAATCATGTCTTTGAAAGTCAAGGTTTGGATAAATGGATGTGTTTGGATTTGAATGAAGATGAAACGAAAAGCATAAATGTGAAGCAATGTCCTAAATGTAAGACACCTATAAAGAAAAGTAGGAGGTATGGAAATGAAATTAAGAAAACATTGCTCGGTGTTGAAGAAGTCAAGAAAGTTGTCATTGATAGTCGCCAGAGAAACGTAAAAATGTTAAGAGACAGATTACGCTATGTGCTGGAACTTATCATTAAAGCCCCTCTACAAGTAAAGGGAAGGGTGCATCGTGTATTAAAAAGCTTGATGTTTCCCAGTGGCGCCTATCTTGATGGCGTCTTTGCCCACCCAAGTACTATGATTAACTCGCATTTATCAATCCACTTTCGAATGGTAAATGAAAATCAAGTTCAATGTTTAGAACGACTAAACAAGCTAATTCATACTGATGGAATAAAAGAAGAGCCAGACTTGACAATATACTTGAATTTTATCGAAGATTTGTTTAAATGGTGCTTAAAGGAACATAAATGCTTGCAACAGATAAAAGATGCTGACCATGAAATCAAGCGTCTTTTTCTTTATAATGCCGTTACTGCTGTTGCATCTAAGCTACCATCAGAAGATACCAATTCAGCAACCTTACTCTCAGAGCATATGCTGCTATTTCGAAGTGGTCGAAAATTAAGTGATGATCAAATGAAGGAAATGCGTTCAAAAGTTGATGATATTTGCAAAAAACATGATATCAGTATCTTGACAGTAGAAGAGAAAATGATGGTTATCAAAGCAATGGGGTTTAGCAAGGGACATTGGTACAAATGTCCTAATGGCCACGTCTATGCAATTGGTGAATGTGGGGGAGCAATGCAAGAATCGACTTGCCCAGAGTGTAAAACACAAATTGGTGGAACACAACATCGCCTTGTCGAAGGTAATGCTCATGCTGGAGAATTTGATGGGTCTAATTATGCAGCATGGTCCGAAGCCGCTAATCTCCAAAACTTTGATTTGGATGAGTTAGATTTTTAGTGACTTTGCCGTATAATCAAAAGACGTAATTGCACAGTCTTTTTCTCTGGTAATTAACATGAAAGCTTTTATTTTCTTAAGATAATTTTCTCTGGGTATCAGATTAGATAAGCCCTTATAACCACATCATTAAGACAGCTGGAAAAGTAACTCAATTACGTTCTTGTGGAGAGGAAGAAAATCACATTGCCATATGATGGAGGAAAGAACAATATCGTCCTTTAATAACTGTACTATCACTTTATTCTAGAATTGTTTGAGTCATCAAAAACTCTTGAAATTTCCCAACTATATATTTTTGATCATTTAAAAGGTCAGTAAGTTATAACTCTGGGTACTGGAGCTGGTTACAGTTTACAAGGTGCTCAGATGTTTTGTACCTCTATCATTGCTGTCTAAAAATTTTCATATTCCTTATCATACTGCAGAATTAAGTTTTGGTCGAAGTTTTTTCAAAGCACTTCAATGTAGACACCGTACCACAGCAAACTTGGAACAGAAAAATAACAGCGTTTTATTAGTTTTGACTATAGAGGAAAATTTGACAAATACCTGGATACACTTTGTGCTCAAAAGAATTCTGCAGATCATTAAGTTAATTTTCTTCAGAATTTTTCTTTAGAAGTTTCACACCGTTCAAACTCTCCAGAAAGTTTTCACACCCGGTCCAACTTCTTCCCACCACGGTACCCAGTGTTGTAAATGACTGGCCCTTACTTGGAGCAATTTATGATTTATTTGGATAGGTGTACTCGCAATTCTATATCATTGCTTTGCACGCTAGGCTTGTTAGCAAAGCCATAGTGCTGTTCATTAGGGGATCCCTTTAGATCAGGTATGACTTATGCACCTGCTAAACCAATCCTTAGACAAGTAAGGCTGCCTAGAGTGGCTGAAATGATTCATCAAGTCTGCGAGCATAGTTTACAAAGCAATAAATGGCCAAGCGCCTTCACATTTGTCCAGTCTTTTTAACAGCATTTCTGCAGTGAAGAATAGAGCGCTTCGTAATTCCAATTTAAATTTAAGCCCCCTATAATGAAAGCCTTATTTGGGTAAAACAGCCTTGCATAAAGTGGAGCCTACAGTTTAGCATTCACTGCCAAATGACTGTAGAACAGCTAATACTTTTCAAACCTTTGAAGCAAAGCAAAAAACTAAGGTTGCATTGCGTTATTTACCTGCTCCGTATATATTTTTCTTCATGTTCTATTTTCATCCGTTTTTTAGTAGATATTAGTATACTGCAATTAAAACTATAGCTTATATCTGTATTTTTGCTTATATATATACAAATATATATATATATATATAAATGTATATGTATATATAAATATA
>WIPJ01010000.1:1152562-1210017 GCA_018155075.1 Cassiopea andromeda | reverse complement strand
TATATATATATATATATATTTAAAAAGGCTCCTTGAAAACCAGCTATGCTGAAGGGTAAATCTTCAAATGTTTAAAACTAAACTAAAAGTAAAAGCCATTGAGGTTGCAAGTAGGTAAAGCGATCACTAGCCAGCTGAATTCCTTTAAAAACCACATTCAACAACTGCTTGCAGCCAGGGATGTACTGAGCTAAAGTTGAAATTCCAGCCAAAGTTTCAGAAAAAGCGGCCCTTTTGCAGCCATTTGTTCAGAAAAAGCACATTGTTTTCCAGCCATACCATGAACATTGATATGAAATCCCAGCCATTGGAAACGCTGTCCGACTATTGTCACAAAGTACTGAGTGGCCTTAAAACTTACAATAAATTTGAATTTCCTATATAAATTCAATGTCTTCTTGTAAACTATCCCCGGAGGGCAAGGATCTACCAACCACCCCTGGCAAAACATAAGGAAAACTTGCAATCCTTGGTCGAATTGGTGAAAAAAGGCCTGTCCCACATGATATTCAACAATCTTTTCTTCTTCAATCCTATTTCTCTATGAAATCAGTTTTCATCTAATAATTCTGTTGACTATTATAAGTCCTAAAAATTAAATTCCAGCTTTTCCAGCCAAAGCAGGAGAAGAACCTAACGTTCTCCAGCTAAATTCTGACAAAAAGGCTCATTTTCCAGCTTTTCCAGCACTTCCAGCCGGAATGGACACCCTGCAAATTAAACGAAATAAACAGCATATGACTGCAAGATCTCCAAATTGAAATTAGCCACCATTGGCTAAGCATTATAGTGACCCAAATTTCTCCTACCATTTCTCAGCCAAACAGAATAATGTCCATAAGTGGAATAATAATCTAGGATTCATTGCAGAATGTAACTCTCCTATTTGCACTCTCTTTTCAATTAAGATATGAACACATCTTAGCAATATACTTGACTTACTTCACAATATTCTTGAATATCCTATAACTTTTCTACATATGAGGCCATTCAAAAAGTACTTACATTCTGAAGGGGGGAGGGGCTACGGGAGGAGGGGCTACCCAAAAAAGCGTAAAAAGGAGGGGCTACTTAAAAAGCGTAAGAAAGCGGACAGGGGGGAGGTGTTCTGCAAAGAACGCACGTACCCTCAAGCAATTTTCAAACGCTGAATACTTGGGAAACATCTTGAATAAATATAGCCATCTTTTAAGAAATCAGATACCCTTGAGTTCTATACAAAACTGTGATAACTAGATTTCTCGGCAATGTGTCGAATTTATACCAGTTTGAGAATAATGATATGAACAATAGAATCGAGTATATAGGTGGGGGTGATAACTTAGAAGTACGTATGCTGAGGGGAGGGGGTACTTCAAAAACGTAAGGAAGCGTACAAGGGGAGGGGGGTCAAAACTCGATAAATATTGAGCGTATATACTATCTGAGTGGCCCCTATTTAGAAACTTTGTAAAATATATATAATGTCTTGTTTTTCTGAATATGGGCTAAAATTATACAGAATTTAGTCACTTATTATTGTGAATTAATTATGATAGAATTTTATACCACTTTCTATGCCTGGCAACCATGTTTATTCTTAAAATCAATCACTTTGCAGTTCAACGGTAAAAAAACACCGTATTTCTCCGCCTATAAGCCCATGGCTTATCTGAGTTTGTAAGGCATTTTGGTGGGCCTCTCTGGGGGAGCTTATCCGAGTGGGGGTTTATACGACGTGCAAAAAATTTTCAGTTACAAAAAGATCCAGAATTGTAGATTCACTGCTTCAAACAACAAGGGTAATATTAGCTTTGACAAAGGTCTAGATAATGTCTACCTAGGATCAAAACTTCTACTGCTAATACTCTCACTGCCATTACTTTCAGTCTAAAAGTCCAGGCGGAGGCATTAAGGTACTTTGTATCTATATACTCTATAGCGCAAAACTGCACAAATAGAACGGCAGAGACACGATAAGAAAGGTGCAATACTATTCATGTGTCTAATCTTTGTTTCGATTTCAGAAGTTCTCCTATAGGGCTGATCTGCGGGGGGGCTATAAGCGGAGAAAAGCATGTGCTAGGAAAAAGGTGAGCGCATCCGCGGGGGGGCTTATACGCAGGGAGCTTATAGGCGGAGAAATACCGTAATATTGAAATCACATATAAGCCACAATCAAATACAAAAGTAACAAATCACTTTAAAGAAACTTTGCATTGCTTACGATAAATCCAGTTCTTACCGAAATATCAAAGCAATGAACTACTCGGAGGCCATTAAAAATACAAAATGGTTGGCAAGTCAATTAAACTTCATTTATGATATACATAAACATCAGCTAGGTTCCACAGCATGCTTTCGCTTGAATTTTGAAAATATCTTCTCTAGCCTCTTAATGAATACGTCAATTTCATTCCTAGTGAGACCAACAGCAGCAGCAGCGGTCATGTACGTGAATGGGTAGTTGTTAGAATGAGATCCCCAGTTATTAAAGACGTGTTTACCAATGGTTTTTGTTTCACCTGAAGCAATAACCCTGTAAAGAAATCACGAGCCTGTAGTAATGTCTTTGTCGAATATTCATATACTGAAGGATGTAAAACTAAATAAAGACAGATTATGATGGCAGAGCAAGCAAATCTTAAGCTTTTAAATGAAGTAACAGTACCTTAAAATAAAATCTGAAGTTTTTAATGAAGATAATAGCAGTACCTTGTTCCTGAAATGCAACGCTTAAACAGCATGGAGCCAAATTCCGTCATCACATTTGGTTGTTCTTTGCTGCCAGAAACTACATTATCCAGTGTTATTGCTGTTTAAAAAAACATATCTTTCTAACTAGCGGAAGAGAAAGGAAGTTCACAAGAAAAGACTTGAAGAAATCAAACAGAAGCAAGTTGTTTCTAATCGTTATTATTGAATAAACAAATGTGTTGATAAGTTATAAAGAACTTCACTAACATTTAGCTTGCTAGTGGTTTATGTCATGGAAATAGATGATGCTTGCAAGACTTCAAGATGCAATTGGCATGAATCTTGATAACAATTTTAGCAATTAATCCTTTACTATTAACATCAGTATTTTCAATTCTATTGGTAAATATATACAACAAAGAAAAAGGAAGCCTAATAACAGAAATTTAGAAACAAAGCCAATGATTATAATATAGTATAGTATAGTATAGTATAGTAAGTATAGTATAGTTTAGTATAGTATAGTATAGTATAGTATAGTATAGTATAGCATAATATAGTATAGTATAATATAGTATAGCATAATATAGTATAGCATAATATAGTATAGTATAGTATAATATAGTATAGCATAATATAGTATAGCATAATATAGTATAGTATAGTATAGCATAATATAGTATAGTATAATATAGTATAGCATAATATAGTATAGCATAATATAGTATAGTATAGTATAGTATAGTATGGTATAGTATGGTATAGTATAGTACAGCATAGTATAGTATAGTATAGTATATTATAGTATGGTATAGCATAGTATAGTATGGTATAGTATATTATAGTATGGTCTAGTATGGTATAGTATAGTATAGTATGGTATAGTATATTATAATAGTATAGTGTAGTATAGTATAATATAGTATGGTATAGTATAGTATAATATAGTATAGTATGGTATAGCATAGCATAGTATAGTATAATATAGTATAGTATAGTATAGTATGGTATAGTATAGTATAGTAATGCTTGATTATGCATTATTTGAAAGGTAATCAGGGGAATGAAATTAAGATATTCGTTAATGGTATCACAACAGATCGAAAACAAACCTAGTGATATTGGATTATGTCTTGTTTCCAATAGCCTTTCACCATAATTTTCAGTGACTTTTCGAAGTTCATCAACTAATATTTGGTAGCTTTCCTGTGTACAAAACAACAGATGGTGACAATACGTAATGAGGTTCACAATGTGATGTAACTATTTAGCTATATATCAATGTAGAAAACCGAGAGAAATGCTTGAACTTTCAAAGAAGCTCCACGTAAAATGAAGCTTCAGCACATCTTACCGTTCTATGTTTGAGAATATCTTTGTATCCATTCACTCCCAGTTTCAGTAATGTTATAAAGAGATCAATTGTAGGACTAGCTGACGCTCTTCCTATTCAACGAGAAATTATCAAATTTCACCATCACAAAATACTGAATTGAGTTCATATACAGGTATTAGCAAGAGCAACCCTACTTTTAAGTGCCTAATTGCTGGGGGGTTGGAATAAGCGGGGGCCTGGAAACATTAGAAGAAATTAATAACTGTGGGGGTTGGAATAACCGGAGACTGGGGGAGAGTACAAAAAATGATTTGGAATCTAAGACACTACTGCTATGACGCACTCTGTTCATAAATCAGATGTCTATAGTCGTCAGAATGCAAGCAGCCCAAAAATATTAAAAGACGATAGTATTTGTTCAAAATGTCAGTTTGGAACACGCTTTGAAACATTTTTGCTCAAAAACTAATAAGTGGGGGGTCCTAATAAGAGCGGGGGGTTGGGAAAATCTTCGAAAATTAGCTAGGAAATTAAGAGTACTGAACACTTCTCAAAGCCAGGGTATCATCCAGAGTAACACAAATATACTCAAGGGGGAGGGAGGGTATATTTATTACGCTATTGTTTAATTCATGTGGAGAGCCATAGTACGGAGCATTACGGGAAGAGGAGGGGGGTCTCCAAAACGATAAATATGAGGTTACGTAACTGGTGAATGGCTCCTTATAAACTTGCTTCAAGACAAAACTGATAGAAAAAGCATGATCACCTACTTTCAAACAGGAATATTCTAGTAAACATTCAGAATAAGTGTTTGACAAAAATAAAACAGGTTAAGTCTACTAATTATCAAAAATAGAAAGTGACTCAAAGAGAGAATAATACCTGGATAAGTTTTACTTATTTTGTCAATAAATTCTTTGTTGTATCCAGCAATGATTGAACCTCCTACTGGAACCATAAAGTTTTTATCTGTACTTTGTATAAAAGCATCTAGCCTTCCTTTTCGAGCTGCCTGGAAAACAAAAACAAAAACATCAGCTAAGAGAAAATTTAACTTACTCATAAAAGACAATCTCCATACATAACCTTTAAATTGTACTGTGGGAATTCATAAATAACTTCTAACGTTCATGGGGCATATTTGCAAGTTGAATGTTTGACAAAGTAGCATGACCAGATCACTTTGCTAATAAGATCATTGTTTGGAAAAATTTCCAATATCATTGCTAGCATTAACATAATGATGATGATGATCATCATCATAAACATATAAATAATAATTATCATTACAATAAAATGTAAAACAATTCCTACCTGCTCTATTAAGTGCATACATTTTGAAGATTGCAATCCATAGGCATTGTTGACAATATGTGGTACTTCACTATTTTTGCAAATTTCAGCTATTTCTTCCAATCTAGTAAAGATAGTGGTATATGGATTTATAAAAGATATTAGCTCCTGATGCAGAAGGTAAAGCACCAATGATAGTGTACTATAAATGACTGTGTATGAGCAGTACCTATTTTCCAACACTATTTTGAGAACTATGGGTGTAGCCTATGTGCTGAGTGCAAGTGGGGGCTTTTCAAGAAAATTCAGAGGGGCAAAGGGCCTGAATTTGCTGAGTATTTTAGAAGAAACAATTGCACTTGACAAATACTTTAAAATATTTGTTGATTACATGTGTTCTTCATGAGAAAAGGTGTATAGGAAAATTGAAGCTCAAGCAAAAAACTGATTTTCTTATTAAAAAATTGTGTACCTGGCCTTTGGTTTCACTACTTTGCTGAGAATTTGCTGACTTGATGGCACCTGGGGGCATTTTGCCCCTTGCCCCCCTAATAACCACTACCACTGAGTGCATCACTCCTCAGGAAAAAAACTGTGTCCTTGTTAATAAAGGATTTGTTGCATAATGGGCTGATTTCTACATAGGTTTCTATGGCACTTTAAAAGTAAGAAATCATTTTTGACAATGAAGAAGACAAATGTTAAAAAATAAAACCTGTCTGGCACTCTGGGTGCAAAACAACTTGTAGTTGACATGACACATAAAATATTTTCAGCACCAATATCTGCTACTTGTTGAGAAATGGCCATAATGTCTGTCCGAAGCTCATCTCCTTCCAAAATATTTTCAATAATGATTGGCTCAAAGCCTAAAAATTGAAAACACACTATGTTGAAAGAAAGGAGCTAAAAAGTATTGCTTGAGTAAATTGGAAAGCACAATAAGATTCAACAAGTATTAGTAACTGCATAAAACTTTTAGCAGTATTGCCAGATGCTCAAACTATTAACAGAAACACAATACAACTATAGTCAAAGCTCATTAAATTTGTTTTGTTTCATTGAAATTTAAAGATCAAAACCAGGACATCACTCCCTGTTTTCTCATCAGTCAAAAATGGAAAATCTTGTAGAAAATCTGGTTGGTATATTAAAACATTGTTTCACCTTTTTGTCCACTCAGATTAAAACAAGCCCAGACAAGTATATTAGGGAAATCCTGTTGCCATGGAGAACTACTTAAGTTCATGATTTGAATTTGCTTGAAGGTGATGTGTCCGGGCATATTTCAACTTGAAATCACATCACAAAATATCAAAGATGAAAGGTTGCCATACACAAATGCAGGCCTTGAAACAAGAGGCACTCGATCATGTGCAAGCACCTTCACACTTGCCTTGCAAATTCTACTGGCTTGACTATTCAAGCTCCTAGAGTTGATCAATTCTTTGTCTAAAAGATGTGCCATTCAGACAAAAGCTTTAGCTTGGACCTTTCTTGAACTTCTATAAAACAACAATCAAATATTCCTTTGCTCTCTTATTTGAAATCAGAAGTTCTAATATATGGAGTCATATTGTGGTCAAAATTTGTAGAACAAATTTCATGTTGTGGCACCTTGAATCACATTGCTAGAGTTCTCAGGAAATGGCGTGTAGCATTGATCAAATCACAAACAATATTGCTGTGTGCCACATCAATGACATGATTCACAATACCACTTCAATGGCGCAGAATCCATTTCATTTTGTCAAAGCTTTAAATTTTGATCAATTCAATCAGCTGATCAGTGATTGTAGTATTGATCATAATTTACCATCAGTCCTTTGAACATGCACATTGGCATTATACCATGTTACCACCTCTACTACACCAAAGAACATGCTTATACTCAGAACGTGGTGAAACTAAAACCAGAGCAGGGATGGTGCCACTAGAGTTGCTTGGGGGAAGCTGAAGTCCCCAATATGCTATTGAGTCCCTCCATGACACCTAAATTTTTTGAAGACATTTATGTACTGTCAGCACTTTTGTGAGCTGCTCTTCTTTTTCTAAAACCAATGGTGCACTAAAACTTTCTCACTTTGCTCACAGTCGGCAGTTTGACCATATTTGAACCCCAAAAAAATCCTCCCTTGCTGCCAACTATGAAACAAGGTGCAAAAATGAGGTGCAAAAAAGGAAACTTCCTTTTTTATACCTCAGTTTTTGCAACTCATTTTTGAACCTTGTATCAGGATGTTACTGATTTAGTCAGGACTAAATCAGTAACATGCTGATAAATTATCTTCTAGCAGAAATTTTCTGATTGAGAAAAATGGCACGTGTTCTAAAGGGGGCACACATCCCTAGCTCCCAGCCAGTACACCACTGAAAAATAGTGTAGGAGCTAGATCAAGTGCCTCACTGAGTTTTGGAGCTTGATGAATCAAGTACCTTGTATTTGCTCATTTCAAGGCCTGTAAAAATGATATGATAACAAGAATGAGCAAAGGCACCAAAACAAGATGGAAGTTTTAAAGCTCAAAGGGAAATTTGTGGGAAAAACATTTGTAAGAAAACTGTCATCAAACAACAACAAGCAAAACTGATAATGAAGCAATATGGTGCTTAGGCCTAGTAATAAAGCAATTGTACAGGGGTGGCCTGGCCACAGCTCTTTGCTTGGTTTCATGCAGCTCTTATACTCGTATCAAAGTATGTGATTCTTGTCTATTTTTTACTAAGCCTGAGTTCAATAGGAAGTTTTCTTGTGCAGGTAAAGCATAGGGGAGCTGCTCATGTGTTCCCATGAGTTTGATGTGGCTCTATGTGGTATCATTGTAAAGAATGCAGCTCTTAGCCTCTCACTGTTGGCCACCAATATAATAATAAATGAGCAAAGATAGTGCCATCAAATAATCAAATGGTGAAATAATGAATGCTTACTTGTTGTTTGACCAATTAGTCATTAAGGCCTTGAAAATGCCTTTTTATCATTCAAATGAAAAGTTTCGAATGATAAAAAGTCATTTTCAAGAGAGAAATGGTCTTGATAAAGGCAGAAAATATTGTAGATAAAATGGTGAATTTGCAACTAACTAAATATGAAATTAAAAAATGAATCACCTGCTGTAAGTATAGACTTGAAACATGATTTCTGATCAATCCTAGGCCATATGACATATTTTGCAGTGGGACGCAAAGTCCTCAAAGCCAACATAGCCAAGACTAGTGCCATCCCTGTGGCAACTGGAACAACAATGCAATGCTTGACATGAACAGCTCCTAAAACAAATTGTAGTCTTTTAATAATACAGAGCCTTCTATATACCAACACCAACACACTACCTACTGCAATAATGTGCATTCACAATGTTGAAATTATGCTTCCTAATAAGTAGAAGTTTTGCACAAACCTACCTAGCATATGAGCTCAGAAAACTGCAGAAAATTTTCAAATATGGAAAAATAAATGACTTAATAGCAAAGACTATTAAAGCTTAAAATTATTCTTCTGCATCTGCCAATCAAATTCAAATGTACATGGTTTCTATTTTGTTGCATGCTGCAGTTAAATAATTTTCTGAGAACTGATTTGAGATTCTCTAATTTTAATAAAAGGGAAAGTTGGAATTATGATGGGGGGGGGGTAGGAAAAAATTTGAAAAAGTAATAATCAGGAGGGGGATGAATATTTGGTGTTCTAGAGTAGTTTGATTTCACTCTAACCAAAATCTTCTGAAACAATAGCTACTAATTGTAAAATATAGATACCTGTACAGCCAGCTCTTTAGAAATAATTGTACAAATCATTACAAACAAGAATGACACTGTTCAGTTTTTATGAGGGACATAAGTAAATATAGTAGAGGAAGCACAAAAATAAGAGGAAAAACTGTTAGTATTGGATTAAGCTTATAAAATGGATAATTACAATTTTACCTGCCATCTTCAGAATGTCCATTACAAAGGATGTTGCGAGTTTTGACAAGAGTGATGACCCTGCAGCTTTTGGTTGAACCTCAGAAATATCACCTGATCTACCAATACCATGGCCTAAGTGGTAATGCCTTCTGGCAACTAAATCTGAAACAATACGTGCTTCCCTCTCTCCAAGTCCAACATTCCCTACAATGAAATGAAGTGAGAAGACGAAAAATGAAAAATATAAAATGGATATGTTCTCAACAAAGCATCAATCCATCTCAGGGTAATTTACTACATGCCCTAAATTCTATGCAAATTTCAGAAAAGTAAATTGCTACTAACAGATACCTGCAAAGTTATTACTATCCATTAAAGCTATTTCATGCAAAAGGTGTTCAATTGAGAGGTCATTCCAACCATCAACTGGTAGCTTTTTCTAAAAGATAACAAGCAGAAGCTAGAATAACAGTACAAATTAATGAGAAGAGTTGCATAAAGCTGCTTGAATTTGGTACTAGTATTAATACTTCACATCAAATTCAAAACTCAAAAGTATTGGCAAAGATATAAAATTTCAGAAAAAAGTAAAATTCCATCATGAAGAAACAAATCAGAAGCTTTATCAAGTAAGCAATGGCAGAACTGCAAGTTTTTCAGATGTACAATAGAAGATGCAGTTTGCAATGAGAAAAGATCCTTGGAGATGTTAACATTATATACCACCACTTGAAAATGTCATTATTCATAATGAAAGCCTAAAAATTCAAGCTTCATGAGCTTAAATCTTCAGAAACTTTGAAAATTAAAATACCTGCTCTAATAGTTGCCTGATCTCATTCTCAAATCCCTTTCTTGCATCAGAAGCTTGTTGAGCATATGATGGGGAAACAATTTTTCCAGCCAATGACAGATTTTCAAAATTCATCCTGCAGCAGCATCAAGTTAAATTAAATAGTATTGAAGTTAAAATTGTATTTATCAATTCTATCTATCTATAAAGTGTTGTACAAAACATAACAGTTGGGTACTATGCAGAAGCTGGGGAAGTGGTTAGTACATTTATAAATAATGAAACAAATAAATACATAAAAAGAACATAGAATTAATGATGTATACCTAAAATTTTGTTAAATCAGCATAAGTGCACATGGTAGGTAAAGGGCCTTTTAGTCTAGGTAAGGTATTCTACAACAACTGAGGTAGGGTCGTGTGCTGGAGGGAAACAATAGTAAAATCAAAATTTTCATGGATTTCTGGACTGAAAAACACTGATCATGATTTGAGGAGACCGCAAGTGGTTTGAAGAAGAATTGAGAAATGTATATGCCCATGTACCATCCATTTACAGTGATTACACTAGGTGTCTATTGAGTGTCTATATGCCATTGTTTCAAATTAGTCAGTAAAAAGATCTTGTTTGGATGTCTTGAAGGACTGCAGAATAGTAATCTCTACAGCCATTGGGAGATTATTCCATATACTTACTGTAGTTGGGACAAAAGAATATTTCCAACAGTTTATTCTGCAGGTTGGAATGTTAAAGACTGCTTTGCTATGACAAGAATGGATATTTGATAGTTGAAAAATGTTTTTGGGCTATCAATCAAGTCATTTTGGATTCTATACATGAAGAATGCCTTTGATTTGGCCCTTCTTTCAGCTAGCGTTTCCCACCCTAGTTCATTTAGCAAGACTGATGGGCTTGCATTCCTTCTATATTTCTGGAACACAAATCTGGCAGCTCTTCTTTGCACCATGTCTAGTTTGTAGATATTTGCTTGGGTATAAGGGTCCCAGATTGCACATGTGTATTCCACTATAGGTCTTACAAGAGCCTTGTAACAACGTTCCTTTACTGCAGTGTTGCCACTTGTAAGGGAATTCCCTTACCGTAGGTGAATATGGCACTCTGTAGGTTATAGGGGAAACCTACAGGGGAAAGTCTACATGTGTAGGGAAATGTAGGGGAATTGAAGCATGCTTTGTGAAGTATGATAATAAACATTATTTATAGTTAAGGAATTGTTCTTATTTGGAAATTTGTTCATGTGATGCATCAATTTACTACCTGCTTCAAGAACACTTTCAAGAACTACCAAAACAAACAAAAGAAACTATGAAACAAGCCTCATTAGAGTCACGTGAATTGCGCCTGCAAGTGGGCATTTCCCACTGGAAAATGCTCTTTAGTAGACCTAATTGTCTTGGCAATTGTAACTTTTGTGAAATTTAAACCAAGCACGTAGCTGAGGAAATGTCCAAGAGGAGCAAAACCTTCATGTACAATCATTCTGGAGGGGCAGAAGCCTTATTTTTTTATGTAAATCTTCAGATTGATAATTCTGCTGGGGGCAATACAAAGCAAAAAATTGCCAATTGGGGCATTGCCCCCCGTGCTTCAGGCATGTATGTGGCTGGCTGATAATTTTTCTGGGAAAGCTTGCAAACCACCTTACCTCCCAATCCAGTAAAGCTGTTTATTGCACTGTAAAGTGAAACTATATAACATCTTGCTACAACTTTCTTTGATTGAAACATGATGATCACTAGTACTGCTGCAAAAAGCATTGGTCACATTGTAGCCAAAAAAGGGCATGGCAATATCAAAATTTCTGATCAGAGCACCCAAGCGCCGCTGTTGCTATTTATGTTCATCTGGTCTAGTTGCCTGTCTTTTGAAAGCTGGCTTCGTGAGTATGTTATGAATTGGTGTTGCTTTTGTACGTTCTACTGCTAAGATTAGTGGTGGCTTTTCAAGAAAAATCAGCAGGGCAGAGTATTTCAGAAGTAGCTGAGTATTTGCAGAGTACACAAGTTTTTAACAAGGAGAATTGTAGAAGAACATTGATGTGCAGGCAAAAAAAGTGGTTTTCTTATCAACACAGTGTGCATTTATTCTTTAGTGCACTAATTTTGTTGATAATTTGCTGATTTAATGACATCTGGAAGGAACATTGCCCCCTTGCTCTCTAATAACTGCTACTGGCTAGGATTATGCAAAATACAGAACACTAGATTGTTTTCCTGGAACTATTACTTATACTAGAACTGCTTTGAAAATACTACTTTGAACAAACTAATAAATTGAGATATTGCACAACACAAATATGTGCTGATTTGAATCTATATAGCGTTTCTGATAAGTAGGGGGAAGGTAGGCGAATTTTAGAAGCTGTAGGTGAATCTCGCGTTCGCAGTAGGGGAAAATCATAACGGTAGAGTAGCAACACTGCTTTGCTGGCCATTGATACATGATCAACAGTAACATCAAGCAATGTCTAACATCCCATGGGTCAAAGCAATGCAATTCCAACCCTGTTATGCAGATTACATCGTTTCAAATTAGCATCAGATAACAATGATGAAGCGTTCATTACATACCTTTCTTATTTTTTACATCTGAATGTACCCAATTAATAACATTTTCAGCTTGAGAGAAAAGGGAATGCTTATTTATCTTGAGTCCGAAATCTAGGACTTCTGACTAAAAATTCAAGATTTAAGCAGATCTCTAAATATAACTTATTTCTTTTCTTTACTAGATAACTCTCAAAAATTGATTTAAATCGTCGATGCGTACATATTTGCTGCTTCCCGCTTTTGGCCAGTACAAACCAAGCACTTAGGCCATTTGATACTTCCTTCCAGGTCCGGACAACCTATCTTTTGCGCAACCTCAATGCGCATATGTTCGTTGCGCCTTCAAACAAAAGGGAAGACTGGTGGGCCAGGGAGAGTATTTATGACATGTTTACTTGTTGTGATTGCTAGTCATGTCAAAGGAACTTAAGACTGGCGATAAGATTACTTGTTTCATCGAACAAAAACTACCAAATTGCCTTGTTGTTCGCTTTCAGAATGGGAAAGCAGGAAGCGGGAATAGCACTTCAGTTTTTAGGGGGGTGCTTATTGATGAAAGCTCTCCGGTGACCAAACGGTATTTTTATGAGTTTATGTTGCTTTGTGGATTTAATATTTTCTTTGCCTTCATTACTGTAGTTTGTTTTCACCTTGAAAAGTCAAGCAGAAATACCTTCACAACAGAATACATGGGATTATCGATTTAACCGCATCGGCAAATCTATCAAGTTTGTAGAATAAAATTTATTTTTGATCAGAAATTTTACATCTCATGGTGAAATCTTGTATTGACGTGCTATGTTGCACAAGGGCGAATTTCATATTCTGTTGAAAGTTGTAAAATCGTAGGGCCTAAAGAGTTTCCTGCTAAACAGTTGGGCAGTTGACTTCACTGCTTGCAGGTGTGATAAACTCCACGACGTTGAAAATGTGTGAAGTCATTTTTGAGTCTTTCCCTTCTTATAAAGCATTCTTTATCTTAGTCTTCTCCTGCCCTTTATCTGGTATGTATACATCTAAACCACTTTTTTGCAGCGTGTTAAGTTCATCCCCAATTACTTCAAAGCCAAGACTGACCAAGGAGTTTACAACGACATTTATTGAAAACTTCAATTCAAAAAACAGCTCAGGAAAAGCACTGAGGAATAAGAATCCAAGCTGTTTAGTGCTTGATGACTTTTGTATTGATTACCATAACACTTGTCCTGAGAAGCCAGAAAAGAGGAAGCAGTACTTGCAGCCAAAAGGAGTAGCTGCTCATGGAGGTGATAAAAATGGAAATACTGAGAAAGGAAAAGTGGATATGGAATGTGAAGGAAAAATTATATCCAGAGGGAGTGAAGATGGTACTGACCCTTCTATGGATAAAGAAAAGAGATTGAATGCTTTGGGAAAAACTGAGGTCCCACTTAATTTGTCAAATGGCAGTGCTAGTGATGCTGTTTTACAGAAAGACTCATGTTTGGCTAAAGAAATTGTGAGTGAGCAAGTTGAGAATAGATACTCAAAGAGAAGCAGATCTGAGAAGCCAAAAAGATTTTTTGGTTCAGAATTTGATTTGCATCCAGGGTTTGACAAAAAGTCTCCAAACAAAACAATGATTGATGAAAATAGAAAGAAAGAACCCAGTTTAGCACCAAAGCCTAAGTCGAAAGAAGAAGGAAAAGATAAAAGAGCCAAAGATAAGTTATATGAGAAAAGGGACACTAAAGATGAGTCCATTTCATCTCATGAAAATGTCAATGCTACTGTAAAGAGATCTGCAAGAATTCAGCTGAAAAGGTCAAAACAAGATGACAACAAATTGGATGCTATCTCTGGGGCTGATGAACATTCTAAAGAACTACAGAGTAGTAAAAGGAAGAAATTAGATGCTAGTAAGAATGAAATTACCTCAAGTCCCAAATCACATTCTAGAAATAGCATACAAAATAGAGATGATAAGGAAAGAAAATCAGAAAACTCATCTGCCAATTGCCGACAATCTAATCACAGAAAGCCTACAGCGCAAAATGAAGGTACAAAGTGCCAATCATTTGCAGCAAATGAGAAGGGTATAGATATCCAGAAATCTACAAGAAACAAAGCCCAGAAGGCAGCCCAGGCATCAAAAATGCCAGATAAAAAGAGAATGCATCAGAAGTCATCTGAAGCATATTTATTGAAGCAGAAATCAGCCTCAATGAATGAAAGTTCACATGAAAGAGGTCAGGTAAATGTTTGCAATGAAGCAAATGGTGACAAAGCAAATGATGATGATTTCTTATTGTGCCATGAACCAGCACTGAATGATGATTTTGATTGCTTACAAAACTACCACAAAAAACTAGCAGTTTTAATGCAAGCAGAGACAATTCTAGGAGGTAAAATAACGCTTTTGTCTCAAAATGATAATATTGAGCTTGAAAAGCCAGGTAGGGATACATATAGTCAAAGTCAGCCGCCAACAGCAAAAGTGGAAAGCATACAGACATTCAAGATTAACAGCAAAAGCAGGGATTTGGCAGCAGCATCAAAGATAATTATTGATAGAGGCAAAGGAATTGTTAGCATTCAACCATCTCCTTTGAATGATAGAGGTGGGGATAAACAGGGAGAACAGATATCAGAATCCATTTTGTCAGATGATGGAAACCAAAGTGACAATAAACATGAATCTAATAGTGTTTTTATAGTTATAAATAGAAGACCCCAAGGCATGGCTCAAGATACTCAATTTAGTAGAGTAGAAGTTCATGAAACTGAAGCTGAGAGAAGTAAAGAAAAAATATGTTCATCAGTAGGAGATGGTAAAATGAAAAATATGGCTGCACCCAAGGAGGGAAGTTGTTCCCAAGCTAGTAGCATTGAAGGAAGGCAAAAAACAATTAAAGATGATGCTGATAGTGATTTGAATAGGAGGGATAATAATATGGAATCCATTTATGCAAAATTATCTTTTAATAGGCTCTTGGCATCAGTGCATGAAGAGGCAACAAAAGCAAATTTAAGAACCATGAATGTTGCTTCTGGAGAGAAATTTTGTGCTATTAGAAATATCATTAATCCAACAGTTGTTGACGTTAGCATATCAGATAAAATTCAAGAGCCTTGTAGTGGAGCACCTAGTATCAGTGAAAGCAGCACTCAGCTAAAAAATCCAGATGTTAAGAAATGTACTAATGAACTACGAGAAGATGATTTGATATGCAACTTAACAGAATCTCGTGCCAGTGACAGGATTAGTAAATATCATTCACATTCATTGAAAGAAGGTATTATAAGCAGTAAGGACAAAAATGATCATGCATTGGAAGGGAATGCATCAGCACATGGTGATATTACATCTACTTTATGTACTAAGGATGAACAGGCTTGTAGACTGAAAGATGACCATGCAAACCTAGGTTTGGAAAGGCAAGGTGAAACAGTCGGTAAAGAGTCAAAAGTATGTCAAACACTATTGGATGCACTTAGAGCATTGAAGACTGATGCAAATGGCACTACCACCAAAAGCAGTCCACAGTCTGGGGCAATATTACCCAGTAGCGTTCACAGACAAGATGATGTCTCAAGTCCTCAGAGCACACTTAGCTCAGAATCAAAGACTGATTTTAGGTTGACAAGAAGACGTAATGCAAGCTTGTTCAAAGCGAAAACAGCAGGGCAACAGCATCCCTCTTTTGGATTGATATCAGGCCTAAGGAATATAGAGCAGAAAATGGCTGCTCTGAGTAGAGGACAACAAACACATTTGATGAAGTACTCATTACTTAGAAATATTGATTCAATTGAAGCTAGTAATTTTACAAAACACAATACCTTACCAGGAAATGAAGTTTCAAGGAATGAAAATGATATGGCAGTTGTAAAATTAGATGTTGACTGTAAAAGTTCACTTGGAGATAAAGAATTTACTTGCAATGACTCCTGCAATGTCAAAGAAAATTTAAGAGAGGAAAAGTGTAAAATAGCTGAAGATATTAAAAGTTCTCCATTCTTGGAAGGAGTTCAGAACCATGAATCTTGTACATCCAAACAACGAAGAAAAAGTCTGAAGCCAATGAAAAATAGCTCGATTTTGAGAACACATCCAGAAAAAAGCTTAACACATCCAGTATTAAGCAAAAATGTACAGGCAAAACTTCTTCAGTTTGATGGAAAGAAAACTGTAACTCGCAGTAGAGGTAAATCTGACTCAAAAATGGTGGGGCAAGAAAGCGAAGGTAAAGCTTGGAACACCTCAGACAATGAAGTAAAAAGATGGTGTGGTGAAACACTTGCAACTGTTTATAGCTTAGGAAAAGTACGAAAATCATATAAACATACAAAGAGGGGTGCTCGGAAGTACCCTGTACCAAGTAGGAGTTCCATAAGGCGAAACCCAAGATATTGCTGGAAGGTGCTAGGAAAAGCATACTCAGGGAAAGAGGACTCTGAAGGACCTAGTTGTGATTTGATGACAGCAAAGAAGCCAAGTGCTGCTCGCGAGCAAGGTGAAGAACTTTTAAAAGAAATATTAAAACTGAATAAAGGTATTTTAATTAAGCAAGATTTTTAAAATTGACAGAATTTCCATAATAAGGTAATTAGTTCCAATTATTTAGCTTGTATGAATTTGACACGATTGCTCTCAGGCCTAGAATAATAACAAAAACTTAAAAAAAACATATATGGCTGGGTGTTTGTTTTATTATTGATAAGCAAAATGGTATCCATTGCTCCTCTTTAACCCAAAAACAGGAATCCTACTTAGCTTCTTTTTGCATTTGAAACTGTATTGTGTATGCAAATATGCCAAAAATTTCCATGGATTTGTAGACACAGTTATCTATTATAAAATCTTTATCATTCCAGTGAGGGTTGATCAATTACTGTTTCTAGAAACTTATTTCTCAAGGGAATGCTTTGCTGTTTGATTTGATTTGAGCAGAGAAAGCTAATATTCAGGGTACGAGAGTAAGATTAAAGTTGTATTTTTTAATTGTTTAAATGGAATGGTAGTATCTTTGCATTTAGCAGTTTAATGCTAAAATCATACGGTAATATAATTTTATGATCATCAGAATTAGCAGGTTATAAATGATGTACCAATAGATTTTGGTTGATTTAATGTTTTAATGACATTCTATTTTAAATTCAGTTGCATTCATCAAAATTATAAACATATCAGACCTTCCAACTGCTGAAAAGCTAAAACCATGAGGTCTCAAAAATTAATTTGGAAAAACCTTGAGTTTCAGGCTCAAAAACTGTGAGATTTTTGCCAGTGGCAGAAACAGGAGGTAAGGGAGTAAATGGGCTCTGTCATCTGCCAATATTTAGAGGAAATTAGTCTTTCATCTACAATGGCTATGCCATGTGAAGGTGTCTTGTCTTGTAGTGTCTTGTTGCTGTTTATATACTGCACCCATTCAACCATTAGGCTTTTTGTACATAGTTGTTGGCTTTTGCTGCCTTTTTAGAGATTTTTAGAAGTTTGCTCTTCTGTAAGAAAATTGTGAGATTATGAGAGAAACCATGAGTCTAATGGCCAAAATGTGATTTGGAAGGTCTGACGTATTGACTGAAATAGTTTGAAAATTAAGCTGGCTCAAGGAATGCATCAATAGGTAGCAAATTTTGACATAGTAAATGAGGTTGGGTGTAGTTAACATCCAAGAGACAACTCAAGATCTCTATAGGATCCCTGTAAGATGCACATGTCAAGATCCCTTTTAAGTCCAATAGCAGCAAGGAATATGTTTTATCATCATTGCTTTTTGTAAAGTGGGATACCTCTCAAAACAATTTCTTAGGAAATTGTAGTTTACTATGAATATAGTAAAAGATAAACAATTCTGCAAAAAGCAATCAAAATCATCAGAATCAATCTGTTAGAGTGGCATTGTGGCTTGAAAATAGATTTTGCCCCTGTTCTCCTTCCTTAGCTTTGCCCAAATTTTGCAAGTACAGGAAAATGGAATAATTGCATCACTTTTATTAGCTATAATTTAAAAAGGGCATCCAATACAGAGAATACAATGAGCAGATTCTGTTGTAGGATAAATCAACAGAAATAATTCACACATTGTATATTCAACAGATTAATATTCTAATTAATTCCTGTTACATAAAACATCAAAATTTTATAATTAAGTGTATTTCTTTACTGTGGATGTGAAGATGTTCTGTTGGGGTAGAATTTTGAAGGAAGAAAAGGATTTTTGATTTGCTTTGATGAACCTATATTCCTAAAGTGTTGGATATGGAATTGCTCTAAAAAGCTTACAGGTCATTGGGATTACTTTTTCTAGCAAGCAAATGAAGAACACATCTACTACTAAACAGTTAAACTTAGATAAGCATTTGTTATTCTCTTGTCAATGATAATCTCTTCCCTCTGCATCCAAAGTACTATTTATGGGCTTACTCTACTTACAAAATAGGGACCAATTTCCACCAATAGCAATCAGGGAGTGTTTGGAGAAAATCTCGTACTAGATTCCTTCAAAAGAAGTGTTGCAGTGCATATGCTTTGTCAACAAGGTTAACATTCTATGAGTCTTGGACTACTAACAGACTTTAATCCAATATACATATTACTTTTGGAAGTTAACAGTATACCCACCAGTAGATGGGTCTTGTTGCAATTTAAAATTATCAGTTGACAATCCAAATGGTTTTAGAAACATGTTGCCAAGATCTTTCAATTTTCCTGGAAAATAAAGTCAGCAAATAGAGCAAAAGCATTCATAAATTTAAATGATAAGGATCTGTTCATCTGCAAAAAAATTCAGAATTTGGGCAACTCAAATAGTATCATCATCACATCAATATTTCACCAGTTTCTTTTAAAGTACAGAAAATAGAGTACAGCAATATAGATAGACATAAGTATCATATAGATTTATTAATAAGAAAACCATAATTTTGCCTGCGCCTCAATTTTCTTAACTTTTCCTGAAATTGAGCCTGAGATTTTCTTACAGTTTTCTTAACTAGTACTAAAAGAAACTGGCCATAATAGTTTACAATGTCATTATTAATATTGTATACTGGAATTTGAATTCTATCTTTAACATTTTGAATGCAATAATGATGAAATGTTGACTTTTGGCCAATAAAAACACTATATTTCATGTTATTCTGTGCAAACCAATCCTTGTATTATCAATAACAACAGTATCATAATTCAAGTTTGTAGCTAAGGAAATTTGAAATTAGGTTTGAGTGTGAATTTGAGAATGTCAAATATTATTTAAGTATGGTTCTGCTATTGCTATTTTGCCACAGTCTCATCAACATGAAAATATAGAGAAAAATATTTTTATGATTCAAACATTAAAAAAATTTTATGTTATGCTAATCCAAGAAAATCTGAGATTATATGCTTTAGTTTATGCCATCTGGGAGGCCTGTATATATTAATAATAATTGATAACAACATACCCATCATTTCTTCTTTCAGTTTTTCATTCTTCTCCTTTATTTGATCAGGCAGTCGCTATATGCAATACACATTTTCAAAATTTTAATCACCATTCTACTGGCAAAGCTTATCAACAGTAATATACATTTGATGTAAATGTGCTTCACTCATTGGAAAATATGATAATTCTATAAATAACCTTAAGATGAATTACCTGCACTGCCTCAATTGCTACTTTAGATGTCCTGTCTAGCTCTAAAACTTTCTTGTAGTCTGAAAATTGAACCTGAGAGTTTTGATACATGCAATTTGAGTTGATAAGGGGAAATGCAACCATTGTAGAAATTTGAAGATAAGGATGACAAAAAGGGCTACCACTGTAAATTTTTTGGTATACATGGCAAACAAACAAATGGCTGTGCAATAATAATATACTGCCATTTGTGAAAAGAACAACCACAATCAAGGATAGGATAACATAGTTTAAATATATGACTATTCATCTTCAACTCTGAATACATAGATACTTAGTATATATAGTGCTGATATGTACTAATTAAAGAAAAAAGAAGATTTCCATTTATTAAAGGAAGATAAATTAAACAAACCCTCAAAAGCCTCTTCCAGTTTTTTTTCAGCCTCATATGCTTGGGCTCTTCTTATTCTTACTTTTATGTAATATTGATCAAGATCTAAAGCTTAAATTTAAAAAAAACATTTTGTCAGCAAATTTTATTTATCCTATGAACTAAAGCACAAAATATTATAGCAATAAAAATTCAAAAGTGAAATCAACTAGTAAAGTATGTCAAATCATCCCCACCTGAGGTGCAATCTTTGATTGCTGGAAGGTTCTCCTTCTACAAAATAAAAATGACTCTTATCAATAAATCTCTTCTATACACTGATGATAGCTCACAAACAACCAAATATCACTGACCATAGTCCTCAAAATCTTAGTTCTCAAGGAGAACAGAAGGAAATTTGCTCTTTAAGCAAGAAGGAACTATCTTTAAAAGAAACACAAAAATCATTTAATTATGAACGGCAACTCTGGAAAGAATCAACAAACTTTACTTACCATCTTCACATAACAAGCAGCACGATTTCCAAATAAAACTGCAAGTGACTTTTTAGCTACTTTAGGACAAATCTTCATTGCTTCAGTATAAAAGTTGACTGCCTTTTCATATTCTATGAAAGTATGAAAATTCTTTGTTACAATCCTATAACAAATAAATATATGATGGATGAAGTAAACTACCTTGCAAGGCATTGCCCTAAATCTATGCCATCCAAAACATTTAAATGAAATTGGCCAGCTAAGACACTGACAAAAACTAACTGAGAGATATGCCACAACTTAAATTTTACATATGAGACATATGGCCATGTGTAAAGGGAGAAACACAAAATGTACTATAATTTTATTAATCTACCTAGAAAGAAATTAATATACATCTAACTACTTTAGTCAACTAAAGACTGACAAATACTGATGAAAGTAAACTGTAAGCCATAAAATATTATGATATTTCCAAAATAAATTACCCCCTTGTAGGAACTCAGTGTTTCCCTTGGCTTTAATTTCTTCAGCCTCCTTTATCCTTTCCTGATTTAGAAAGGTCTTTATTAATTAAATGATGATAACAACAATATAAAAACATTGATGGATACTCTTAAAATGGGCATTCAAAGGATGAAGGTAATTGTTTCTATGCTAAACTAGCATATGCTAACATATGTTAACTAAGAGATTTTTTTGCATTGGCAAGTGAATATTCCAGAGATACTTTTCATTGGGGGGAGGGTGTCTTCACCATTTGAATGACTACTGTTACCAAATAAGAAAAAGAAGGTCACAGAAAATACCATGACCATTTCACTTCCAAGATGGACAACTTTAGACCAATTGTCTTGCATTTTTTAAAATATTAGGGTGTGATACCCCCAATAAGCACATCAGTGGAATATTCAGTAGGGGGAAGGAAGAAAGGACAAACTGCTCTATTGCAAGATTACTACAATAATGGATTAGCATTAATACTTAAAACAGATCTCCATTACATGATTTTTATGATGATTATCATAAAAATCATCTGAAAATCTCACAATTACATATGCACTGTAGGAAACAGAGCCATCAATGAAATCATCAACAAGATCATCAAGCATTCAACAAAAAGTTGAACTGGTTTCAACTTTTCATCAAGCACTTGATAATCTTCCTGAAAATTTTGGTTCCTACTGTGCATGTTTGGTCAAGAAATCAAAGTTTCCAGACATTCCTCACAAAAATCATTTAGAAAAATCCACCTTTAAAAATAACAACCTCTTTTACAGCTTCAGAAAGAATTTCTTCTATCTCTTCATCATTTTCAGCACCCACTTCTAAATTATTTTGAAGTGTGTCATCATTATTATCATGTTGATCTTTTGATGCTGCTTCCTTTTTCATACTAGTTTCATCATTTTCTCTACTTGTTTCATGATGATCCATAGTACTTTCACCATCCTCTGTGGATCCAAACTTCTCTTGGGCATCCAAGCAGCTTCCTTTGCTCTCCATTATTTCAAGCTTCTGCTTTCAAGATTACAACTCTATACACAAAATTTACAAAGAAATCTAAACAAATCGACAAAAATCTAGCTTATTGTCATCAAATGAAATGTTATGAAAACTCCAAAGACAATAACAGTTGCTTCTGTTATTTGTTGCAGCTGTAGGGAACTCTGTTTTCACATACTTCCATAGCTTGAATCATTCAGGTTCTATCTGCTACGAACTTGACGGCGTTGCCTCATTTTCTCCCAAAATTCCATCCTTTAACGTAAACTGTCACTTTGACATTCTACGTCAATTACTCTGAATCATTATTGACGTATAGTTGAGCTTTTTTTCTCTATAATTTTTTAAATTCTAGATAACTAGACCTAACTATTAAAATTACATTTCCATACTCACCAGATGGTGACAAAAATTCGAAGATTAAGATAATCTGGAAGGCAATTCGAAGTTAAGTGCTAAGCCAATAGTCTGGTGCTTTCCATATCTATTTCCTGGATGGCAGCAACACAGAATTTTACTTTGTAAAATATGTGGAAGACAAAGTGACGTCTTTGTATTTATAAATGTTAAGTGCCTTTAATCCACCACCTTTGTTGCTATTACTTGATTAAAGTGAATTATATGAGCCACCTTAAACATTCTTATGTGATTGAAGTGAATTCGCCACCATTATATGTTCTGTGGTGCCAGAACGTTGAAAACCAGTATGTAGTGGATACTATATAGAAATATGAAATTTAATAATTTATCTTATGCTGAATGATCGTTCAGGTAAGAGGTTGGTATAAGATACGTGTAGAAGAAACTTACTGTGCATTTCTTGTTTACCTAGTTAAGTTTTGCTCGTATAGGCCTACAAAAAAGCCTAGCAATCTTTTACTTGCTTTTACTATGCATGCCCACTTGTTGATTTATTCTCGTAAGTAGATTATGCCTAGCAAGTGAATAGAGAGCCATAATTATTGCTCTGGAATGAATGAAGTAACACTGTTCACTTTACACTCAATTACACTGCTCTCTTCGTGTCAATGGTTGTCAGAGCTAACGAAATTCAATATTGTTTATAGAAGCTTTTGCAGATTTTTTGAAGCATGGAGGACACTGAAAGCGAAAGGTACATTAGTTTTGGCGAGTTTCTAGATAATGATTGGGTTATGATGGAATATCTATGAGGCAATATATGATAGTCGATGTTTTTAATAAGTTGTCATTTGCCATGGCACAATATCAGAAATTGGGCCATTTGCCCTGTTTCCAACATAATCCATATCTGATTTCTCAAAAATGGAGCTATTTTATCATGTTGCCGTCAATTTATTTTTGTCATCATTTATGTCTGAGAATGTTTTGAAAATGGGAGCTTCTTTCAGACCAGATATTACTAGATAGAGGCTTCTTAAATTGATGTTATCACAAGCCTATGCCTGTAAAGTATTATCTAGGAATTGTAATATAATTAAAACTTTAACTATATTGTATGTTTACCAGTGCCTTGGATTTAAGATACCACATCCTCCTTAAAGAATTTACGGCAAAGAAGCTTCCAGAGTTTTACAAAAAATACAATAGAGAGCAAAGCAGTTTTGGCCATGAACCATGTAGTGCGCAGTACAAGGACTCAGATCTTTTTCCACAAACATTGCCAATTGAAAAGTTTCTTGATATCCCAGGACCAATAAGAAAAAGAAAATTTTTTGAGGTAACTAACCATGAACTTTGGAGCTTAAGCCATATGAATTTATAACCTATTTATATTAGTATGTCTATTGTATCTTGATGCATGATATGATCTTAAATACTTATCATTTTTAGTGATTATCAATTCCTATACTTCTATTTATTTCTGTTGCATGATCTGGTCCCTCTTGCTTTTTGCTTTAGGACATTGCTATTGGACACATTGTTGAAGGCCTTGTTACTGACAAATGGGCTGATATACTTCATGTTAGACTTCATGCTGTTTATTATGGACCAAAGCGATGGATCAGTGATCTGAAAATAAGGGTATGCTATGTAAAATGTAATGCTATTGTCCCTGCTGCTTTACCACTAATCAAAGCAATGACTTTGTTTTGGAGATGGGTCATGTATTAGAATAATACATCATTTATCTGGATTTTAAGAGTATTGTGTATTAATTTGAGAATTATGTAGTTCCTTATTCTCTTTCTCTTTTAATAACTCTAGGGTGAATGTGACCTTTCAGAGTTTAAAACACATTCTGGATCCAGGCGCCTAAGTGATTCTATCTCAGATTTTGATATTGGGGATCATGTGAGAGGTAAATTGGGCTCTTTACTAATTCTGTTTTGTTCTACCTCATCATCTCCCTTTTACACTTACTTGTATCCTTTGCCAGTCCTTTCTACACCAGTCATACTTCTGCCAACCTAGAAATTTGCTACTATGCTATTTAGAACCATGCATTACATACCTGCCACTAAATACACAAGACACAAAGTATTAATGATGTATATTCTTCTGCACTTCTGCACTACCTGTTTTATTTTTTTTTTGATAAATAGAACTGTTGAGTCAGTGAACTGCAGCTGTATGCTCAATGAAATAAAACTCACTGCATTTGAACATCATCAGGACTCAAGATGCAACTTATAATTACTTTTTGTTTATAGGTGTGATAAGTTTTGTTGACAAGAAAGAATGGAAGTTGCTAATCTCATTTCGAAGATCACTTCTGCCTGATTGTTTAAGCCATACAGAACTGGTGAGGAGAAGCTAGTGCACCTAATGACTTCTTTGTATATCTGCTGTGTTTTTGCTCTCCATTGTTATCATATACTACATTAATTATTACCATGATTGTAATAGGATACCATGAGTTTTTCAGCTTATGATTAGTTTTTCTGGTTATTGCTATTTGAATTTGCATCATCTGTTAGGAAAGTGGAAGTTCTTGTAAGGTCAAATCAACATTAAGTAATGATTTACCTCCTATATAATTGAGTCTTGCTGTAAAACCAATCCAATTCTTGTGAATTTTGCCACATTGTTTTGCCTTTTGTTTTCTCTTTCTCATCTAGAATTTCCCATTGTACTGCCCATCATGCTTAATTTTTCTTCTACCATATTTATTTTATGCCATTTGTCCTTTTTATTGTAGGGTGCAATAGAAGAAGAAAGAATTTTAGCTGTGTAAGTTATGTGTGATGTTTTTCCTTTTGCAGTATAAATCTGTCATCTTTATGGCATGAATTGTTCTTATTTGTTGAGATATTGGAAGTGGTGCATCTAGGAACACTTGACGTTAATGCTTAAAGCCTGGTTGTCATAGATCGTAATTCATTTGCGATCATCGCCGATGTGGTTTCCCGACCATTGGGTATTGTCCCCGATTGCTTATGACTTATCAAAACCACACTATTGGCGACCATCTGCGATCATCCCTGATCATCAGAAAAGTCAAACATGTTTGACTTTCCCGATTGTTCCCAACGGGCAGTAGAAAAGTAAACCATAGATTGCAAGATATTTTGTTGGTGATTATGTTTCTTGTCACATTGGGAGAGTGAATTAGAGTGCATGAACCAAGTAGATGATGCCCTCTAGCCTGAGATTACAAGAATCTAGTGAAGAAAATGGAAATAACACTCTTATTATGACAACACTAAGAGAGTGTAATACCTGCCCTTCAGTTTCACTTCATGTACTTAAAGTAGCTTCTTTGCTGCATTTCTTGTGTTGGAAAATACACTGTGTATTCCTCCAAAGTAAAACTATTAATAAGGTATGCATTTTCACCTCTAATTCTCTCAAAGGAATGCTCTACACATGCAATGAACCTTCCCATTCCACTCTCAGAGCTTTGGCACCATTACATGCTCTTTGCTGATTGGAGATGATCCCGACCATTGGGGATAGTCAGTAGGAAGCTCTATATCGGCGATGATCACCAATGAATTATGATATATGAAAACCAGGCTTTAGTGTTGGAACTGTAATAGGAAAGAGGCTTATGCATGCAAGGAGAAAGTGCATGATGGAATGCAATGCTATGATTTATGGGCTTTTGACTTGCTACTAGATTTTGCTTAGAGGTGGATTTCTTACTCATATTTACATGGATTAGGAAGTCATTTTTACCAGATTCCACTTTTTGTGTAAGCTCTTTATATTCCATGCACTATATACAATCAATAATTATTGTAAACTTGCTAATCTCCCCCACTTTCTCTATACCAGACCCCATAAGGTAGAAGTTTCCAATTTTGTTTAGGAGTGATGAAGATGACACTAGGGGATATTTAAATCACTTGTGGAGCCTTCCATGTTTTGCAAATCCAGAGCTCACTAACAACCTGTTACAGCATCTTGGCATTGACACAGAACAACCTTGCACATTTCTGACTTCACTGTCGTAAGTAGAGCTTAATTGTTACAACTTACAATCAACTTTCTCTTGGCATTGCTTGGCAACATCCCCTGTAGTCTTCAGGCAGAATCATTCCACATTAGTAGGGAATATTGGAGGAAATTTTGGAGGTTAATTTTGGCCCATACTTTTGGTAGGCCAATCCAATTCTTGTAGCATGTTGTTTTGGATCTGCTGAAGAAGGAAGTGCAAAGAGCTTTCTGAAAATGCATGAGGATGAGAGGCAATAATTTTTCTTGGAAGTATCAACTAGACGTTTAAGTAGTGAATGCTGAATTCCGTAATGTTTTTAGTCTGTAATGAGACAGTTTGTTGGACTTTGAGAGACAGTTTTGCCATTTGACATGTTTTTGCTGTATAGGTCTGGAGTTGATCCAGGTGAATATGGTGATAAATTACGGGAGAGGCAATCAACTAAATGGTCCATGGATATGTAAGTAAAGCTGCAACATTTAACATTTTCAATGTGCTGTTTTGTCTTGTACTTTGGTATTTTCTCAAATTTTCAGTTATTGTATTCCAATGTCCCAACCATTCTCTGTGTTTATTTATCTATTCCTATTCAGTTTGCTTACAGAAGTTATGCATGGTGTTTTATGCAACTAAATTGCATCAATTTTTTGTGTTTATAAGATTGGACAGTATTGCCATTTTCTCTCCATTAGTAAGCCCCCTGGTGTGTGAAATCTAGGAAGAAGCCACGTAGATAAATATATACAAAACTTGATATCATATATAACTATTTACAAATATGATGATTGATAACGTAAACATAGGTTAAGCGTAAAGCTTGAACATGTATAGAAGTCTTAAAGCATGAACCGAACAGCACTGGTTTTGATATGTACAATGCTATATAAATGTCAGAACAATAAAATAGTCTCCAGGCTACTAGAGCCATTAGTTCCCAGACCTCAGTATTTGACATGATGTATCCCACATAGGGCTAATGATTTTTAATTTCTTTCAAGGGTTGCAAAAGGAGTTAGCCTGTTCAAAGAGGGCAAACATGAAGAAGCACTGACCTGTTTTGATCAGGCACTGCAATTGCATCCAAAGAATGTTGAAGCATTAGTGGCTAGAGGAGCTTTGTAAGAAGCTTAAGCTTTGTAGTAGACTTATCTATGTCAGAAGCCCATATTTGTAAAATTAGCAAGTTTAGTTAAAGTTCCAAGTTTCTGTTTATGTGAATAGAAAAAAGGAAACTTACAACTGTAATTAGACTAGCCAGTTAAGCTCTGTTGTGTTTTTGAGTCAGAAATTTTTTGGGGAAAAGTAAAAAAGGGATCTAATCTGTTTCAACCTTTATATAAAGGTTAAAAATAGCAACTGTTAGTAATGTAGGTATTATGGAATTCATGATATTTCATGCTTTCAAGTAGGTTTGAAACTCTTGAAGCTGCTTGCTTCTTTTCCCTCCTTGACCTGCATTGAAGTCGTTGCTTTTCTCAATTCCTCTACTTATTTGTTTTATGTTTATTCCATGTTTTGTATTTATTCCATATTTTATGCTTGTTCCATGTTTTATGTTTGTTCAATGTTACTTCTGTAAAAAGTATTGAGTGGGCATGTGAAGACTCTGTGATATTTTACTGCTTCTCAAAAGAATGTGAAAAGGCTTGGCTGTGAAGAACTTCACATGGTGGGTGCTTATATATGTAAGATGAAATGGTTCTTGATTTAAATGTACTATTGCTCTGTGCTTAGACATTGTCATTTTGTTTCAGGAGAGCGAATGAGAATTTGTTGAAGTCTGCAATATCTGACTTCCGATTGGCACTTGATATCCATCCTTCTCATCGAAATGGCCGCAAATACCTTTGCGAAACTTTAATGACCGTGGCTAAAAAGTGAGTGTGATAGGATCAACCTGTTACAAATAATATTCATCCTATTTTGATTTACAAAGATATTTGACTGATAATAGATATTGCTGAATGTTTGTTAAGGTTGGCTGCTTGCCTTGCAGTGACTCTATGGGCCTTAATAATGTCCTTGTATTAATGGATAATATGCAACCTAGTGTCATGTACGTAATAGCCATGTGGAGAGGCCATTTTTAAAAGTCGTCAAGTAAACCAGCACTTTCAAGTGTTGTCAGGAAATCTTTTAAATCGCTATAGACCTTAATATTGTTGTTATGATTTTTAGATACGAAAAAGATCGCATGTGGAAGGATGCTTCTCGTTTCTATAAAGAGGCTCTTGAAATTGAACCAGAACAAGAGGCTGCTAGGGAAAGAATTCACCAGATACGAATACTGTTATCCCAACAGGTTTGTCTTTTTATAATTATTACTCAAACGTATTACACATTGTTCTCTACTTTGTTAAAGAAAACCTAAGGGGTGAAAGAATAATGATTTATCAACTTAACAATGCCTGTTTTCACAAAACAGTTTCATTTGAATCTCGAACCTCCGATTCGACTCGAGACAATAGCAAGATTCTCGTAACTACGTTGGCGGGTTTGCTTTTGGTTGTTTAATTACTGCCCTCTGGAGTAGGCCTCCTTTGTTGACTAATTGTTGAAAAATTTCCTTACATCGCCGACTCTCATTACATCCCCACTGCTTATTAATGTTAGATGTTTGACTTTGTGTACCCATGCAAAATGAAAGAAAATTTACAGTAGATTCAATATTTACTTAATACAATTCAATGCCCATTTTAAGTTTTTCTCAAGGCTCTCTTATTCTAAAACCCTGCTGTCAGGCCCCCTCTCATTCTAAGCCCCTGTTATTAGCCACCCAAGAGCTTTCATGGTGACTCCCATGATAATATGTTTGCCGAATCATTTTCCTGGGCTTTGTTTAGGCTTTGTTTGGGTTAGGCCCATATTTCTTTTGTAACCTCATACAGTATATGCTAGTACACGCTTGTTTAATAAGGAACTTAGCCCGAGTTCTATTTCCAAAAGCTCCTTATTATTAAACCTCTAATAGACAAATTGCAGTTGGGAGAGTTGCTAAGTAGTACCTTATTTTCACCGCAAAATTAATGCCTTAAGAAGGGGACAGACACAAGAAAACATCGAAGCTCTGAGTTTTGTTTAAGAAAGTAGGAAGCAACCTTTATAAATGTATCTACGCTAGTTTTGGCTGCACATGCATGGAACTGGCTTCGCAATACTTGATTGCTTGTAGTTATGAGAAGTTATCAAATTGAAAAGAGATTCCTTAGGGATTTTTCCTTTTGTCACGATACGCATTTTTCAGGATATTTTTGCTATTGAGTTTTTAGCGATAACGCTTTCATTTTCATTCATATCTATAATTTATTTCATGTACCTCATAATATATTTCACTCTTTTAATCTTAGCTTGCATTTTCCTCTCAAGCTAATGCCAAGCTCTTTATGGCCTCATTTAACGTCCATTGACGTTCAAGCCTCGTTTTGATTCAATATCAATACTCACTTTTAGCCTTTGACTTATAGTTTTCTCTTTTATTTTCTCATACAAACTTTTCCTGTTTTTCTCATTTATGATTGGCTAATTCTTATTAATATTACTGATTTCTATAACATATTTCCTTCATTTAGTTATTTAAACTCAAAGATTGTAATGTTTTATTTATTACTCGTTACGCGATCAGCTCTACGTTTAATTCCGTATCTCACTGGAGACCCACTAGCTCTTGTACATAGTTGATTTTGTTTGTATATAAGCACATAACCAATGCCACGCTAATTTATCCGCTCGTGCCTGAATTCGAGCAATTAGAAGAAACATCACATCATTACATGTTGGTAACTACGTTTATAGTTTGTTTGTTCTACAGAACTTTACCACAGCACGAAAAAGCGGCAACATTCTTTTAACATACTTAACAACTTTTTTCGTCCGACACTCATCAGAGTATGAAAATGTCGAATAGTGACCTAAAGGTTAACGGAAATATATATCCAGATGCGTGTAATGTGATAGGATGCGTCTAATTGGCCCCAAGTGTGACCAATTAGGACCTATTACCATTGTTTACTTGAAGAGTCCCAATGAGAAACAAACTCTTTTTGTCTACACAAGACTGGGTTTTGACTACGTTTATCGGACAGGTTCTTAAAAAATCGCTTTATGACACTTCAGTAGTTTAAGTTCTTCAATTGTTTTAGCCTTCTTCATGTAGGTTCCATAGAAAGCGATTCCTTATATAGAAAAGCGTGTACAGGCATATATTATAGGACTTGTCAATCTATAATGAATCATACGGAGTTTTCTATGAAAGTAGGAATGCTAAGGAATTTCCTGGGGTCTGCTGTTTTGCTACTTTGTTGGACTTTTCATAAGTTCACTTCCAATGTGTTGTACAATCTTTCAAAGTCCAAAGTAATTTGACAATTCATGCGACAGATCACATGTATTCCATGCGTACGAGTGTGATAGGTGATCTATTGTGATGCAACAGCTGATCAAAATTGAATCTCTTGATTTATCAGCTGTGGCCAAGTCTTTGAAGTTGGTAAATCTCTGTAGAATGTGCTAAAATACTGATGGAGTCTCAGATTGCACTAGGATGTTATTGCGTCGACACAACCCGGAGTGAAAATTGTTTCCAGCACGTTGTATAACGCCCAGAGTCTTAGGAAACAATCCGAAGTTTTTAAGCCAGCATTAAGAGTGGCGTTTTCTTAAATTGTTTGGAATTAGTTGAGCAAGTTCCGGAGAAATAGGATGCTGTTGTCCACGTAATAACATCCAAGTGCAATCTGAAATTCTATCAGTATATTAGCACATTCCACAGAGATTTACCCTATGGTTTTACAGTAAGTCTACCAACCTAAGGAGTTTTTAGGCAAACGTATGGATTTCAACCTTTTTTGAAGAGTCTCCGTTACGCCACTGCTTTGTGTAAAACAGTCTTTATGGCGAGGTGTTCAAACTACGGCCTGCGGGCCAAATGTGGCCCACCATCCAGTTACTATTGGCCCGCATAAAATTCTGAAGATGTACTTGTGTATCACATACATATGTATATATTGTCAATTTTTGCAAGCGTGGAAGAAATAGCTGATAATGACAACTGCATCACTGCTATTATTGCGGGCAATGTTGTTGACATTATATACGTAGACGAGCTAGAAATCCACATAGCATTGACGTAATGATGCGCTACTTATAGCATGTGGTTTGGGCCCGTTGCTTACTATTCTGTATTTGGCCCTTACTGCAAATACTTTGAACACCCCTATTTTATGGCATCAATCAATGTCTCTGACGTAATTCTAACCATGTTCAATCTCTTTTTCTTTCATGATCGTTGCTGATTGGCTGTATCTATCTCATTGTCTTCTGCAATTCCCTTCATATTGTGGAACCTCTCCTCAATTTTCATTGATCGGATTATTGCTGGATTTTTCTGATGTTCCCTCTTCGCAATTTAATGGTAACGAAATATTTAATATTCTTTTCTATTAATTATTAATTTCATTTGTTGGTAATCAAATAAATTTCTCGATAACTGAATTTTTTATATCTTCTTGGTGCCAAATTTTGGTCATCTTTTTCGGACAAATGATATTTGATAAAAATTTGCTTTAAATCAATTGTCTTATTATTGTTGTATTGATTATTAAATCCTCCATTTTTCTGTTTTGTCTCGGTTGTAATTTATTTTGTTGCAATGGTAACATTTTTGATTCGTGTTAATTGAAATTTCAAATTTAACGTTGCAAAACTGTTAATGGGATGTGTTCTTGTGGGACATTTTTCTGTCTTCATCAATATCTCAACATCGGTTTCATTCCTTTTTATAATTTCTTATTTGTTTCCTTATGTTTTATTTCCTACACTGTCAATACTTTTTCAATCTTAATTGCCATATCACCTGTTGTTCTTGGAAATGTTTTTCTTGAAAATCTTGCTCTTTTTATCTTTTCTTCTCTGATTTCCATTCTGCTACCATTGTGGCACTCATTACGACATCGGCTATCACCATACATTACCATTCCATATCACCTTGTGATACTAATTAATTTGTTTTGAATATGGAGGTATTAGCTGGCAAACGCAAACCAATTCCTGATCAACATAGTATTGCTAAGGCCGTGGATATAACAACTGAAAGTGAATCGTCGCAAAAATCGAAGTCATTGATCGAATTGCTCAAAAAGAAAGTTTCAAAAAAGGGCAAGAAGAAGTAAGTGCATCTTTGCTTAGAAGGAGAAGGTTTGAATTCGGCAGCCTCTTTTTCTTTATACCGGCTGTTTTTCTTAATTATAGCCTCCTTTTCTTTATGACAGCCTCTCTTCTTCTATAAATTTTCGTGACCAATGATATAGCCTCTCGTTGAAACAGGTGGCTTTGAGGTGGATCCTGCTTGTCAAACTTAAATCCGCCAAGAAACTAAACAGCTCACTTTCTGTTTTCATGAAGACTACGTTCGCTTTTGGTATTTAGCTTTGGGTCATTTGATAGCAATTTTTGCAGAATTTCGTCGTGGTCATTTAGCGTTGCAACATCGTTAAACATTTGTCAAATCATTTTAATAGGCTTTGTTTAGGCCGATGTCTTTTCTGTAATCTCATAAGAACTGAGGAGGAGCAAAATAGGCCTAAGGCTCGTGCTCCTTCTTAGAGCTAGTTCATACGATGAACCGTAGATGAGCCGAATCTATGCATTTAGCAATTTGAGTAGTTAAGTTCATCTTCGGTTCAGCGTATGAAACCACAGAAAAGCATCGGCTGGAGCCACAGTCACGCTGTTCATTGGTTCAACACTGGCTCATCCCCTTCGGTCGCGCCATTGGTGAACCAATGCTATAATAGGTTTGGGTCATCTATGGCTCATCATATGAACTAGCTCTAAGATATGTGCAATTACAGAAGCTGTTCGTCCTACCATACCATCAGGCTTGGTTTGTTGACTGCTTAACCTTTATCACAATAGGCCAAAATATCCCGGATATTTTAGCTTCTTTGGTTTGGCTGTAGAAGGTGATACTTTGATCTTTTAGATGATATCTTGAGTAGTGAACAATATAAACGAATGATTAACAATGTACTTTTCAGCTTGTTTTCAAAACTTGGGAAAATTTGTCAGGCCACCCACTTTGACAAAATTCATGGTTGTTCAACTAAAGTATGTGCCTTCATTGGCTAGGGTATCAAAACTACGAAGGTCAGACATTCAGTAGCTGAGGGTTTAAGCGAAATTAAGTCCATCAATCAAGAAATACAAGCACCGACTCCAAGCTATGTAACACGTTCTCAATTCATTGTCACAGAAGTATTGTTTCTTCTATTCATTGCTCACTGATAGGTTAACCTTAAGCAACAAACAGTCATTCATGTGAAATTCTTCAAGCTCGATCCATCGCC
This sequence comes from Cassiopea andromeda, assembly GCA_018155075.1. Taxonomy (NCBI): domain Eukaryota; kingdom Metazoa; phylum Cnidaria; class Scyphozoa; order Rhizostomeae; family Cassiopeidae; genus Cassiopea; species Cassiopea andromeda. Next base: position 1,175,775 of record WIPJ01010000.1, on the reverse strand, counting down.
ACATGGATAATAGCCTGTAGTGCTAGACATGATTCGTATGTATAATGTTGTGAGATTCTCCGACATCTTAATGTGGCCGCCATCTGGAATTTCTGAAAGATGGTAAATGCGCAGGTGCGCATTGCCGTTTCTCTTGGTCAGACAGGAAGAAGGGGAGGTTGGAGGTCACCTCAGATTTAATAACATATAAAGTGGCGGCCAAGTTGGAGATTTGCCCTCCCCACTCTTTGAAAATAGGCTTTCAACAGGAATAATGATGATGATGGCTGAGAAGGCAGATCATTTAGACATAGCTTGGTTGACGAGGTTACTCGGCCTCATCCAAACAAGTCCTTAGTCATAAGGGTCATTTACATAGAAAGTATGCACGAAAGGGGGCCAGGGGTGCCAAAAGGCGCATTTGATTGACCCCATACAACTTCAAAAATTTTACCAAACACTTAATGATATCTAAATGAACATACCAGGCGCTCAGAAGAAGCTAGCTGTAAACCACACTTTTGAACTCTGTGGTGTACGCGCTGTAGTCCTAATGAGCTTTACGTTGAAACTCTCATATAAATGATGGTCGTGTCGTTAGTTGTGGCAGAATTTCAAAAACCATAGGACACAAAGCTAAGCGACTGTCACTTTCGTCTGCATGATAGAGCCTAATTTTAAGTCACCAAACCAGTGGCGTGCCGAGACACTTGAGTGGGGGGAGGTGTAGTGGTAATAATTTACCGACAGGCTAATAAATGTCTTAGAATTACCTACGACATGCGATGATCGATTACCGACAAACGATGATCGATTGCCGACAAACGATGATCGATTGCCGACAAACGATGATCGATTACCGACAAACGATGATCGATTACCGACAGACGATGATCGCGAAGCAAGCTTATACCGTCAAGCTATAGAATTACTGGCGGTTTCGGCAGATGTGGGGCTTGACACCACACCCCCTACTTCGGAACGCCCTTGCACCAAGCAATTGAAAGTGCAACAAAACGATGCTCCTTTTTGATAATAGAGCATTTATGATTATTATCTTCGTACTTTTGGCGAGTTTTAAAATGATCCCGAAAATTAAGTTCAGCCTTGCGGTTGTAACTAAGAGGATAGCTTGAACATCATGTATTTGGTGCAAGGATTTATGGCATTACGCGGGCCCTCCAATTTCAAAGTCTGGTATTTCACACTTAAGAGACAGTTCGTTAATTGAATAGTCATGTAAACATTCATAACAAAACAAGTCTAGGCTTCATGAGGTTGCCAGTTGATTTCTATAAAACATTTGAAAAAGGATCGCAAGCACTAAAGTCTTCCTTTTCTATTACAGAGCTCAGTGGTGTAGAGCCGAGGGACTCAGCGAGACTCAGCTCCCCTTGTTATTTTTTTACTGCTTTTGAGGGGGGACTTAAGCCTCCCTAGTTAGTATAAAGGACATTGTACAAATGACAGCAGAGCAGGACAATACAGCAGGCTATGCTACAGAAGAGAGCCTTGTCGTACTTCCACAACACAAACTACAACACATTTTTTAGTAAGAATACCTAGCTTTTTGCTGAGCCTCAATATTTTGATATTTTTCAAGTTCCAAGTCTAAGGGTATTCTTGCATTATTCCTAAATTTGAAACGTGTATTACATCGATAGTGCAAACGTAAATTTACAAACAGTACTATAACTCAAATACACAAAATAATCGAAGTCTTGTTGCAGCTTGAGCCTTGAATTTTTCATACATCATTCCTAAAATTTCAGCGATTCAAAGCAGTATTTGTTATTTCTTGAAGGGCTAGTTCATCCTATAACCTATGCGAGTGTAGGGCTTCTAACTTCTAACTTAATGTCATCTGTTACCTCAAACTTCTCGCACAAACTCTGCATAAACCACGTGGTATATATATATATATATATATATATATATATATATATATATATATATCGCAACAACAACAACAATCACGGCTCCTTCGCAATGCCGTATCAGCATAACGAAATAATGTCTTGAATATTACAGTATTATTCTTATAAGCTTAATTTTTTTAAAACAGTTTTTATTTCATTTCTGTTTGCACACATTCAACAAGCAGCAACATCAACAAGGGCTGCCCCATAGTTGACAATTTAGATCTACACCACTGACGACTCGGTTTTTCATTTTGTATTGCAGGGTGCGTGTGATCTTGCGACTTGCATTCGTGATTTGTCAATTTGAAAATATAATTATTTTGCTTCTAAGGAAACGGAAAAAGCTGAAGGCCAGAAAGAAGGGAAAGAAGCGAAAGTCACACAGCCACTACCGTTCTGATTCTCCATCGGCAGATTCCGATGATGATGACTCTGAGGTGACAGAATCAGCTTCCGAGAAGCCAACGAGCGAAAGCGAAGGTGAATGGGTAGAGAAAACTTTCGATAATAGAAACGTTGATGCGCATGCTGTCGGTTCATCTCGTGGTACATCACATGACAGAGAAGATGGGAGAGACAGAATTCGAAGAAGATCATCTCACAATAAAATGGAAAGTCGGACAAATGATGGTAGGAGTGAAGAGAAAGAAGAAACTTCAGGAAGTCACCGGCAGAAAACAGCACCTACTGCTTCAAGACAAGTTGAAAAATATTTTAGAGATCATGGTGAAATTACCCGGCGGAGAGAAACTGAAAGAAGAAGAGAATCTGATAAATCATGTGTCAGGGAAGATGAAGGACATGAGCCCCCAGTTACACACTTCGGTGTGAAAAACACACAGAAAAGAGGACAAGAAGTTGGGGGTCACAGAAATACATTAGAGCACGAAAAGAGGGTAGAGTTGGGCAGTAGGAGAAATGTTGCATCCAGTAGCAGCTTTTCCGGAGATGATTTTTCTCGCAAGCATTTTTCAACTGATGAAATTAGTTTTATTAACTCCTTATTTACCAGAAAATCCGATAAATAGCATGTTTGAGTACCTTTAATTGCTTTTATATCTGTCAGGCCACTCAGGTCATGAATACAATACACCTCTTCCCCAAGCTGTGCTGAGTTTGAAGTATACTAAGGGGGCTGTCATTTTTAATTCAGAGTGCAGGGGCGGAAGAGTTTTTGAGATAATTAAAAGTTTACTTACCTCATTCACTGTATTCATTAATATTTGAAGTCCCATTTTGAAATGCTAGAAAAATTTCATAGCCCAACAATATTGCTATTGACGTTACTGAATTTGGATCTAAAGTTTGAGAACGCTAAAAATGCAATATATTAATGAAGGAAAGGAAAATTGAAAAGAAAAAGGGAATCATAGAAACAAAGAACGCTCACTGATTATTTCAAATGACTTTTTGCTGGCAAACATCTATTTAGAAAAAGTAAACACGTTGTACTTAGCATGTAAGTACATGGTGGGACTTACTCAAAATTTGATATCTCATCACCAATTTGTAAAGAAATTTGGTAACCCAATAAAACAAGGCAAAAAAATTTGACACCCCTCCAAAAACTCTTCCACCTTTGTACCCAGTATTAAAAATGACAGCTCCTGAAAGATACATTACGAGTCTTCTCACCTAGTTGACTTAAATTTAAAGGGTTCTTGATAGGGCACGACTTGCTATTCAAATGGAGTTTGGCTTCTTCAAGTGCCTACTTCCAGCCTTACTTTTCAGCAGTAACTTTTATCCTTAAGAGTGTCTGGGGAGCTGCAGTGACCAACTGCAAATACTGGCGCTCTTTGCACATCTTTTTATATGAAAAAAGTTCTTAAGATAATGGGGCTCAAACGGCCAGAATCTTAAGAAAATCCCAAGGCTCAGTTTCCAAACTTAAGTGTTTTTGTTGGCCGAAAGTGGATATAAATCACTATTACATTCAAAATGCTATCAAAATTGAGTATACATGATAAACAAAGAAAGTGTAATCCATCTTAGCCAATCTATATGTAAGTAAAAGTTAAGTAAATTTTAAGAACCTCTCAGGCTCAATTTCGGGAAAAGTTAAGAAAATTGAGGCTCAGGCATAATAATGGTTTTCTTATGAAAATATGTGTAGTTTATTTCACTTAGCTAAACGTTCTTCACTTCTCCTTCTTTAACGTATGCCACCAGAAGCAGCTTTGGGAAACTTTCTGAAAAATCAGGTAGCAGAGGTGCTGCACGGCTTTCTGCATTGAATTGAATTTCTAGTGCATGCTCATTTGCAATCTACAGTACTGGTTGGAGGCTGACAAGAACTCGATGGATCCAATGAAGGCAGGGGCGTAGGGAGCACTACAAAAGTGGGGGGGGAGCACATAGATTGAGTGGCACCTTGGCATGGTTTCTGGAAGTGAGATTGAGCACTTTGTCTGGAAGGTAAAACAGTTAATGAAACGACCAAACATTTTGCATGATGACCAAGGGTAAATATTACTCCAGTTTTTTGCTCCATTTTACCTCCGTTTCCCCCAATTCCTTGGGGCTTGAAGAGTGCCTCTAAGAGGGCTTAAGTTCTGGCACGAGTATTTAGGACTGGATGCCCTGCCTGACGTCACCAATGGCCTGTGGTGGGCCTCGAACCCAGGACCGTGCTGAGTTGAGTCCCTAAATAAAAATTACAGACCTGTCAGCCTAAAATTTTTAAAAACTTGGAGATTCTGCTCTTTTTCTATAAAAAGGCAGGGAGACCGGGAGATCACAGAAGTTAGCTAAGAGAATAAATGTACCTGATAAAATGCTGTGCTTGGCACGCAATTTATGACAAAAAGATTCATGAGAAGTCTTTTCGAAACAATTTCAATCGAAGTTTTGTTACTAAGAAAGCACCAACAAGAAAATTTTGCTATGTGGAAAGCCAATGTTATCATATATTAAAACTTAATTCCTGCACAAAAATCAAAGATGTCAGAAAACCAATGAAATAGCAGCGAGAGATCCATTTATTTCTGCTAGATGACATCTGTAAAACCGGGAGACTATATAGACCGGGAGAAAGCAGTCAAAACCGGGAGAGTTGACAAGTCTAAAATCAGCAAGAGGGGACCTGAGGCATGCTCCCCCGAAAATTTTGAAACTTAGATCTTCTGACATCGCCGGAAACGTGTATCTTGCTATCATTTTTTGCATCTTCAAAGTGTTCAAGGAGGGTAACCAAATTACATGAAATGAGGCACTTTGCCTGAGTCTTTGAAAAGTGGGGGGGCAAGTGCCCCCTGTGCCCCCCAAATTCCTATGTCCATGGATGAAAGTGTAAGAGAAATGAAAACAACGGTCAATGGTATATGACTAAATTCCGAAGACAAAGTCGGGAAAAAACATGTCAATAGATTAAAATTTGATAAATACAATAAATGCCAATGACAGATTGTTGCGATGGAGTTTTGATGGCATTTTGGTCTATGTGGCAATTAGCTTGGTTTGAATTCCAAAGAAGAGCAAGCCGAAAAAGAGGCAATTCGTTTCTCAATATCTCTGGCTTCCGATTACTTAATTAGTTGCCAGGCATTTAAGGTTTGAGTTATGTGAATTACAATACTTTAGACATGGCTATATTACATACAGTCTTTGCTGCTGACTGAATGTTTACAATGCTGAGCATAAAAATTGTAATGCGTATTACGATGAAGACTCAATGAGTTCTTCATATTGTACACCAGTTCTTCCATATTGCTTGCATAAATTATTTTCTATAACACTTTGTATCATCTGGGTCGCACCAACCGCATCTAACACCGTATCTCACCATGCATATCCGGTTTCTTGAGAAAAAGTCATCTCTTTGGTGACCAACTTCTTTGAAATCAATTTTCCAGCCGCATTGACGTCGGGAAGGTTTGCATGGTCCAAAAAAGCAATTTTTAATTCTGCAACCACAATACATCCAATACGCTCGTCGAATTCCTTGATGCATAGTTTTGGATAGCTTCCTCCATTCAGAAAACCAGTTGCAGTCGTTCATCAACAGCTCTTTTCCAGTTGCAAACCCGGTTAGGAGATACTTCTTTCCGACTTCGTATGGTGTTCTATGCATTGACGCGAATCTGATGTTAAAATGATGACCACTTTTGCGTGGTAGATAATGGATTCCTTTAAATAACTTCTCCAGCTCAACACGAATGATTTTTGGCTTCCGAAATGGAAACATTGCCGGTTCTGCAAGTAAGTCCTCTTGAGATACCTGAACGGATTTTCCCGTTTTGAAGATATTTATCAGGTTTTGGTCCGGTTTTCGCCCGATGACCAAATCAGTTTCCCCATCGTCGGGTGTTGGAAGGGTTGGTAATGGCCTAGTTGTGGTAGGTTTTGTTGTTGGTGCAGCTGTTGTTTTTTGGTCTCTCTCCCAATCGATGCTGAGAATTCTTCCTTTCAAAACTAAAGAATACATAAATACATATTAACAACAACATTTGCAACAACAACAACAACATTTGCAACAACAACAACATCAAGGTTAGTAAAAACACCACAGTACGATATACTATAATTTGCCGTAATCTAGCACGTAATGAGTTTATTTGGTGTAAAAATTACCAAAACCTAAATGTATATTGTTGAAACTGCCCTTTCAAGGTAAAAAGTCGAGGGAATTCAGACTCACAACTCGTAGGCCCTTGAGATGTACACATATAATTCACTGTGTCCTGGGGCAGAGCTCATTAATCTGAGCAAGCGCCGGGTACCGCTTGCAGGCACAAGATGCCAGACTTCAACTTCTGCAGGCATTTTTCCTCCAAATCTGGTTCTGACCATCTATCAAATTCTATTTCTCTGCAGACACACTTCTCAGCTCTACGCTCAAAGGCAGAAAGTGCTTTTAATGAGGCATTTCTGGGGGGTGCGGGTTAGATACACTTTATAGTGACTAACAACCGCAACGATCAAGTGTGGCACGAATTATGTTGTAAGTTAGTTGTATGGCTCTTTTGGAATATTTTACTCTACTGTGAAACTCATTTCAAATATCTGGTGGAATTTGCACTGTTGTGGTTTGCACGTGCATATGTTTGTAGGTTTTATGGCGATAGCCAAGGCTGGTCTAGTCCTGTAAGAAGATAACAATATCTGTTGTATATGATCCCTGTGATAAAATTGGCAGCCATACAGAGCTGTGGGACAGGCCTACCAAACCTTGGAATCAAATCTGCATACCTACAAGGGTATGCAAATCGTTTGAGGCAAATACACAAAGCTTCCACGGAATCTATCACAACACCGTTGTAACACCTGATCACCTCTGGTAGTCGGAATGTATGTACAAGTGCGTAAATATCACCCTTGCCAAATCTAAACTCAACTTTGCATTCATCGTCAGTCAAGCCCTCAAGATTGAAATCCTCATAGCGCCAAAATGGTAAAGCACTATGCAAGTTTCTTCTAGGCCTAGGCGCATCTAAGGCCTGATTTAAAGGTCGCATTTCTGCCGCGTCGAATTAAATTCAATTTAATTCGACAGTAACACGGCAAAATGCGACAGTGGATTTAAACGTCGAATAAAATTCTGTCGCATCAAATCAAATGTGGCGCCATTTACTTTCACGCATGCGTTTGACAGTGACATGCTTTGGCGCGATCCATAATTACCTGTAGGGGATACATGTGTTGCATTTAATTAGAAAGAGTTTTGGCCTTGAAATTCTCCTAGCTTTTTTATGGTTTCAGTATCAAACCTTTCTTAGCAAACAGTTTTCAAATTCCGATATTCTAAGAAGCAGAAAGTTCAAAAAGCTGCACGTAAATCCAACGTGTTCATAAACGTTGGTCAATAGCAGTAAATAGGCTCTTCAAGATCATTGAAAATAGCGAGTATAACGACCTTGAACATAACGATTGCGTCACTTTCTTACCTTGGTCTACTGGAATGCACGTTTGACAATAGCCATGTCAATCAAACCCTTTGAGCGCCAAAGCATGTCACTGTCAAACGCATGCGTGAAAGTAGATGGCGCCACATTTGATTTGATGCGACAGAATTTTATTCGACGTTTAAATCCACTGTCGCATTTTGCCGTGTTACTGTCGAATTAAATTGAATTTAATTCGACGCGGCAGAAATGCGACCTTTAAACCAGGCCTAAGAGCATGAAAAGGTCGTCATCATCTAGCACGTTGTTTTCATGCAACTGTAAAGCAAGATCTTGAAGTTCAATGTTGGCCTCCATTGCTAAATATTACTTCGATTGTTGGCGCCTAAATAGCTGAGTAGTCATTTGCGTGTTGTGTTTCGGAACCACATTCAACATACTACGGCAACACGATCTTACTGCGCTCCTGTCCAAGCCTCCAAGGGTCGTCGTAGGGAGTTACGTATCAAATCGTAAACTCTCTGATATATTGAAAAGTTTGGAAACCACTGGTCTAACCCCTCTTTGCTGACGTCATGTATGAATGACACCATTTTCTTTGCATTCCAGTATGATACTACTTTCAGATTTACTTTGTCATTATCAAAACAAAATTTTATTCTTCTGTTCCACTCTTGCTTTGCTTCATGATGTAGTAAAACATCAACAAAGGTTGTAATACAGTGACTTTCAACCTCCTTGGTGGAGCGGAACCTCCAAAGATGTATTCCAGTGGCTCGAGGAACCCCTATTCGCATACACACTTTTTATAAGAAAAAAGTTTTATAAGAAAATGAGGCTCAAATGGTCAAAATCTAACAGAATCGTAAGAAAATCATCAGGCTCAATTTCCACAATTTAGTGCTTTTATTGATCAAAAATCGATATTTCGTCGTTATTGAATTCAAAATGTTAAAGGTGGAATTCAAATTCAAGTATACAATATTAATAACGAAAGTGTAAACCATTTTAGCCAGTTTATTTCAGTAAAATTTAAGAAAAATTTAAGAAAATCTCAGGCTCAATTTCGGAAAAGTTGAGAAAATGGAGGCTCAGGCAAAATTATGGTTTTCTTATAAAAATACGTGTATCTGCATAGGAGTGTCAAAATATACTCTCGATCGTAGCACTTTTGTAACTTCTGGCGGAGCGCCCGTACTGTGCTGGCGGAACCCTAGGGTATCGGGGAACCCCGGTTGAAAACTACTGTTCTAATATATACCTTTGATTTTCAGAGTGCGCTGCTCAAGTTTCAAAAACAAGGCCCATTATGAAACTCGCATTTCGGCTCATCGTGATCGCGCGCCATAAACGGAGAGCCCGGTTTGCGCGTAAATGGGAAATAAAAAGCTACATTTACGCTTGAAATAATTATCAACCTTGGTCAACAACAGAAGGTAGTTTGTATGATGTAATGTATTGTAATGTAATGGATTATTTACACACGAAAAAATAGCCCTCCAGGAACTAAAATATTACATATGCATATATACACTTTAAATAATATATTAAGAAAGAAAAAATTAACAGGCATAATGGCGAGTAATACTAATATTGCTGCTCTTCCAGGGGGTCATGTTTTCAGTTATTATTTTTGATCAGCCAATAGATGTGCTTTTAATTTCTTCTTGAAGCATTTGAGAGTTGAGGCCTCTCGTATATCAATAAGCATATCATTCCATAATTTTAGAGCTGAATATTTGAAGCCATTTTTTGCACGTTCCGTATTTAGTCTTGGGATTTGAAGATCATGGCAATTCCTTGTTTCATATTTTGAGTGGACTGATCTTAAAACTCAAATTTATCCAAAAGACTTTCAGGGCTCAACTTGTTTATAATCTTATATTGGTAGCTTGTAGGATGTTCTATGACAGAACTTTAAATCATAGAATAATCAATCCATGAATGAGCATTGTGTTTGCGTACAAAGATTATCAAACAGATTTTGTGTCTCTTCTGGAGCAAAGGAATTTCGTATCTATCCACTTAAAGAATCTTCAGTTGCTTATAACTGAAATTTATAAAACAAGGTCTGGCTTAATTCCTCCTTTAATAAATAAACTTTTGCGCTATCGATACAATATTTATTATTCTGTTCCTCTTTTGATTTGCTTTGTGATGAAGTAAAACATTAACAAGGATTTGAATACATTCATTTCATTTTCAAACGAAGTTACACCTTTCAAACTTAAGAAAAAATTGAAGAATAATCTTATGTTCAAGAACCTGAGAAATTTAAGAATATTGAAGGTCAGCAAAATGATAAATATTCTTATAAAAGAAAAATTGTGCAGGTTATTTAATACTTATTGGCTTTCCTCGGTCTCTAAAATCCAATATTGAACTGTCCTAACTTTTTTGAGCAAGTGAGTACTGTTTTCTTAAAGACCACTCTCTCATTTCATAAACAACATGTCTAGCTCTATAGTCCTGCTTCAAGTGTAAAATATTCAGTACTTCTGAGTGGTAGTTAAGTTTAACTACGCTTACTCATACTGGTAATGGAGCATAATTAGAGGATTTTAACGGCATTAAAGAAACTCTCCACGCAAAAAGTTTACAAAAGCGAATTCGTGTGATACAGCAATTTAATCAGTTCAACTGTGTAACAATCGGGATCTGCTGTGCTGCTACAGTGTTTTACTACGATATTCAAGCAGATTCAACCACTAACTCAGCTTCCTACGAAACAAGCCTGGAGGCTCAAAATTCAACATATTTATTTATTTATGCACACTTTTTACCAAGTTACTTTCACTGAATTATCCTTGATCGGAAAGATGAACCTATTGTACACAACAATTCTTCAGCGTCATCATCGGAAGTGGAGCCCCATTGTACCCTCTCGTATACCCACTAGGAATAAACAACAAACAACTACTTCCTTTCCTCTTCGATTCAGGAAGATAGACAAGGACTTATAAGGCCTAACTATCCTGTTGAAACTAACTGTGTTAACTACTCACCGAATTTCGATCTACAAATTGCTGTCTGTGGATGCTCTGGCAAGCATAGCCCACTGGCCCTTGTAAACAAAACTGCAAGGAAAATGGCAGTACAGCCCGAAATTGTCAGCTCCATTTTACGTACACGTACGCTCTGCTCAAAGCGTGTCTCTACTTTACTAACCGCTCAACACGATACTTTTTATCTTGGTTCTCCTGTAGGGCTGTGGTTTGTGCACAATAGCAGGCTTGTCTTGTAATTTCCGGATTCTTTATATTCCTATACAGTGCAGTCCTGATGCGGGACATGCGTATGATTATTTCCTGTACCGAGCCCGGCCTCAAAACCGCAGGAGAAGTAATGACGTTTGTCACATCGCAAAGCTGTCGTTTACCCTCGTTTTTCATAAGGCACCAAGTGCAGTTCATGTACACTAACCCACAAAATGTAAGGAACGTGTACAACTAAAGATCAAGCAAAAAGGGGCTTTTACATTTCGATTAAATATTTTTCATTAGAAAGTGATTTATAAGGAAGCAGTACTCAGCTGCTCAAAAAGTTAAGAAAGTTCAGTACTGGATATTTGGGATCTAAGACAGTTAATAAATATAAATATGCTTTAAATTTTACTTATCTGTGTACCAAATGTTGTATATGTTATATTGCCTGCTCTCTAACAGTTTAAATTCTGTTGTTTACCAAAAATAATTATCATTTTAGGTGTGTGTGGCGCTTACTCACCTTCCACTTATTGGCATGCGCAAATATTGGAACTAAAAATTGTTGCTAAGAAAGTCTCAAGAAAAGTTTGATACTGCAATCATGACAATGTTTAGAAAGTTTCAGTACATATGCACTTATACTTTCTTTGGTCTCAAAAATCCAGAACTGACCTTTCGGAACTTTTTAAGCAGCTGAGTACTAAGTCCTTTGTATTGGACAAAAAACTGTGTGTTTTTAATTATCATAGGTGTATCTTAGCGTGTATTTTTGTTGATGTCTTACTTTATCATAAACTAAACTAAGGATGAGGCAGAAAAATAAATATTGCAAAAAGTTAATCTAACAGCAGTATATAACTTGGATATACAAACATTGTGATGACGCTTGAATCATACATTATTCATAATTTATTCTTAAAAGTCAGCGATTCTAAGCCTTAGTCTTCTTTTAACATTTAGTCCCATAAAAGAAAGTGTGCACTTCTATGAAAAGTACTTGCTTTCATGTGGAAAGTCCCGGTGCAGGCTTATCCCTGACTCACAATTGACTGAGGGTTGGACTGTCTACCTATCAACAAACAAAGGAAAAGCCTATTATATCCACTTTGAAATATAGGACCGTCTTTGTTTTATAGGATATTATTTATCAAATTTCATAAGTGAGTAGGTTATGACTCAAATGTTTACACTGTATTGATTCAATCTCGTCAAGAAAAGAATTGGTAAAAAAATTTTTTATGAGAACGTGGCTTACAACGAAGCACACTTTCCTTTGTATGAATGCACTACACGTTTTTTTATAAGAAAACCGTAATTTTGTCTGAGCCTCAATTTTCTTAACTTTCCCCGAAATTGAGCCTGAGGTTTTCTTAAATTTTTCTGAAATAAATTGGCTAAAATGGGTTACACATTCCTTATTGATTTTGTATACTTGAATTTGAATTCCTCCTTTAACATTTTGAAATATCGACTTTTGGCCATTAAAAACGTGTAATTTTAAAAATTGAGCCTCGTGATTTTCTTAAGATGTTCTTAAGATTTTGACAATTTAAGCCTCATCTTCTTATAAAACTTTTTCTTATAAAAAAGCGTGTAGTTTTTAATAAGAGTACGTAAATTTTTCCCTAGCCTTGATATTCTTAATTTCTTTGGTTCTGAGCCTTTCATCATTCTTATCTAAAAAACCATAGGTGTAACTTCGCCTGAAAATCATAAAATTCACGTCATTGTTGATGTCTTACGTCATCATAAACCAAAGCATAAATGAAAGAGAATAATAGATATTGCATCAATGCTACAAATTTGAAACTAAAGCAGTACCATAACTCGAATACACGTTTTTTTATAAGAAAAAAGTTTATGCTCAAATCATCAAAACCTTAAGAAAATCTTAAGAAAATCATCAGGCTCAATTTTCGACATTTAGTGTTTTTATTGCCCAAAAATCGATATTTCGTCATTATTGCATTCAAAATGCTAAAGATGGAATTCAAATTCAAGTATACAATATTAATAACGCTTGTGTAAACCATTTTAGCCAGTTTACTTCAGTAGAAATTTGAAACTAAAGCAGTACTATAACTCGAATACACGTTTTTTTTATAAGAAGAAGATTTATAAGAAAATGAGGCTCAAATGATGAAAATCTTCAGAAAATCTCAAGAAAATCACGAGGCTCAATTTCCAACATTTAGTTTTTTTATTGGCTAAAAATCGATATTTCGTCATTATTGCATTCAGAATGCTAAAGATGGAATTCAAATTCAAGTATACAATATTAATAACGAATATGCAAACCATTTTAGCTAATTTATTTCAATAAAAGTTAAGCAAAATGTAAGAAAATCGCAGGCTCAGTTTCGGCAAAAGTTAAGAAAATTAAGGCTTAGGCAAAATGATGGTTTTCTTATAAAAAAACGTATACACTAAAATTCTTCTTAACGTTACCTTAAATTTCAGCGACTCCTGGCCTTGATACTCTGATAACTTTTATTCTTAATTGCAAAAACGTGTAGCACCCGATTGCTCAAACAAGCAAAAAGGTCTATTCTTGATTCTTCAGACCCATGAAATCCGTTAGATATTAAATTTCCAATTGCTACTGACCAAAATTTATTATTTTCAATATATTCATTGATTTCTTATGTCCTCCATGGTACCTAATACAAGGTTAGAAATAACTCGGGCTGGAAAAATCCCAAAAGCCTAGCAAACAGAGAGTTGAAACAAAAGGAGGCTGGAAAATCACCAAATATTTAATAAAAAATGAAAGGTTTCTTTCAAAAGATTTTCAACAAAGTAGCTGATGTCTTACTTCATCATTGCCAAATTCATTGAATGAAATAGTAATAAAATTACAACATGAGTGATCGGCATGGCTTTCATAATCATGACGGTCTTCACTTCAATACAAAGGTACCTCCTTTAGAAATTTTAAAATTTAAATTTCTGGGTAGGAAAATACTTAGAAAGTAATAAGCAGAGGGTTAGAATAGGAATGTGCAGGGTGGAGAAAATTCTTGAAAAATTAATAAACAATGGGAAGTCTATAAGGCATTCAAGGGTAAATGACTGGTCCAAAATGAAGAATCTGGCTTGACTTCGCTCCACCCCCCAAATTATTGACATGGAGATTAAGTACGCAGAGAAGGTTCTTGCCCCCAAGGTGATAGTACAAACATGTCTTAGCTCTGCAGGACAATTTTACGTGCGTGTTCTCTCTCTTTCATCATTTCTGACTCATATTTTCAACTGTAATCAAGAAGGCATGCCTATTTAACGGTGTCTTTTCAGTGCTTGCATACAAAGATGTTTTTGAGTCAATGATATTGTCTTTGATGAAGGCAACCCTCTATAAAGAATTGAAGTGAAATGAATGAGTTTTCATTTAGCTTCATTATTGAACAAAAACATTGTGTATTAATTGTGGAGACTCAATATCATACATGATTCAACAAATATTGGAAATGCGCTTTGAACTACACAAGAACTTTCCAAGCGTTTTTATACAATTATAAGGGATCACAGCTACATGAGAAAACCAACTTTCATTACTGTAAACTATTACGTTTCTTTTTATGAATTATCAACATGAACCACAAAGCTTGTTCACAGGAAAATCAACTATCAAAACTGTTCACGTTTTCCCATACTTTGATTGAAGTATCAAGGGAGACCTCCTTAATAGATCTAATAGCTTCCGTACTGAAAGATCAAAAGACAAATGCCAAAAAGTTGCAGGAAGGGACCGATTTATTGAAATATTAATATATGCCCATCTCCCTCCCAAGAGGGCGTCATTACGGTTTTTGATAGATGATGTAACAATTGCTATGAAGCTGTTGTTGTAGTTTGCAATAAAGTACACGTTTTTTTTATAAGAAAAAAGTTTATAAGAAAATGAGGCTCAAATCGTCAAAATATTAAGAAAATCACCAGGTTCAACTTCCAAAATTTAGTGTTTTTATTAGCCAAAAATTGGTATTTCCTCGTTATTGAATTCAAAATGTTAAAGAAGGAATTTAAATTCAAGTATACAATATTAATAACGAATGTGTAAACCATTTTAGCCAGTTTATTTCAGAAAAGTTAAGAAATATGTAAGAAAATCTCAAGCTCAATTTCAGGAAGAATTAAGAAAATTGAGGCTCAGGACAAATGGCGGTTATCTCATAAATAAAACGTGTATGGAAGTATGATGACCCGTAATATACTTGGTACCAGTCCATTAAAACAATGCGTCATATCCGCGACAAAGAGCGTCATAGTTAATGACGTCAATTCAAGCCAAATAGATGTACTGTTATTCAATTTAACGATTTGTCGATGTTATGTCGTCATAATGTAGCAATTGAAAGAGAAAAACACAATTTTCTAGAATAAGTAACAAAACATCTTTCCTAGCATGATTTTCAGCAAATATGAACAATCAGAGTGTAACCAAATGCACGTTTTTTACTTTATTAGATAGATTTTCTGGGCCAAGTACCGATACTTTCTTAACTTTTTTACTATTTCAGTGTCAAATCTTTCTTAACACTTCCTTAGCGATAATTTTTGAGTTCCAATGTTTTGTACATGCACATTAGAGCAAAAGTGAAAAGCTCCATGTACACATGAAATTGTGAAAAATCTTAGTGAATAGCAAAAGTTAAAATGTTAAAGGAATGCCCATATAACATACACAACAATTTGTATACAAATAAATCGCATTTCAATCACTTATTGACTTTCCTAACTCTCAAAACATACAGTACTAAACTTTCTGAACTTTTTAAGCAATTTCTATTTTCTATTACTATTTTCTCATCAACTACTTTCTTATAAATACAAAACGTGTAGTAGCAAGCAGAGTTTAAGTATTTTGCCCATTTTGAAAGCATAGTTGCCAAGTCTCCCGCATTCTCCTGGAGACTCCAGCATTTCAAACTTGTCTCCAGCCGAGCTCCAGCAACAGTAAAATCTGGAAAAATCTCCAGCATTTTATGACGTATAGAGTTCAACAATGAAAAATGCAGTGGAGAGTACAGGTCTCTCCCATAACTTCAACTGAATAAAGCTCACGTATAGCTTCCTGTTTCCGGCCGTGACCCGCATTTTGCGGTGAACAATTTTTCGTATACGCCAAAGTAAGCTCCTTCGTAGTAGCTTAGTGTCACTGCGCAGCACTACTATGTTCTCCAGCATTTTATGTTACGAAACTTGGTAACTATGGAAAGTCCTTATTGCATTCTAACAACGTACTCATCAACTTTAAATACAACTCGCTGTCTCTGCTTAGCCTTTCACAGCCTCGATACCGCAACAACCGATCCCTTAGGAGGCATATTTCCTGACTGACGCTCAGCAACGTTTCCCTGTCACTCAAACATTTCATCTCCTCGCTGCAATTTTTACATATCTCTTCGTAATACTCACCCAACATCGACAATGATCTAATTTTTTGACAAGCCTTTATATTCCTCATTGATAAATACGAGCGTAAGAACAGCCACAACAAATAAGTAAATAACTCAATATTTTCGTCTCTCGTTGCAACGTTATTGTCAAAGGGAAGCTTTTGGTAAAAGTATCCGTATACAATGGTCTCTAAGGACATCTTTCCAGATTCAACATACTCTGCCGACTGTGGAATGTCATCAAAGATTGTTAATAAAAGCAATTCCGCTGTAGTCTGTTGGAGCAAAGAAGGTTCGATTGTAGATAACAGGGTCTTACGCCACTTCAGCGTCTTCAACTGAAGAAAACAGTCAACAAATGCCTCTGCAATAACTTTTGTGTCCTCCTTCGCATTCCTGTTCAATAGAAATATCAAATGAAACAGCCTTTGCAGAGCATGAATCATTTCCTTTCCCCAGTTCATAGCCATGCTCGCAAAAGAATCTTCTTCATTACTTTGCAATCCATATTTTGTGGTCAACTGCTCGCTGTTTGGTCTATTCACGACTGTCTCGTCCGTAACTGAACTATTGTAGCTCTGTCCGGCATCATCCGGCTGTACAAATGAGCCTGCAATTAGTAAAGAATCGTGTTTGCTGTTATGCATAACTTCAGCACTTTCCAACATGCACAAAACTTCAGAACTCCATTCTGCCACCTTGCGTAACCTTGCCCATCCATGAAGGCAAGGTGACAATATTTTGCGCAGGATACAACATCGCATGGCATCATGGAATCTTTTAAAATCTTCTTCCAAAAAACTAACCACAAAAAGGAATAGCTGTAAACACGTCCATCCTCTTTGCTTGCTGTGGTCCGCGTTTTCTGATCCATTCAAGGTTTTTAGTCCTTTCAAAATGTTGACAGCTAACTCATTTAGCGTATCCCAAGTAAGGTGGAAATTGCGATATGTCAATAGCTTCATCGATAAGAGTCTCCTTAAGCAGTTGACCGCCTTCATGGAGATAGTCCTGCATGTAGATTGTGCTACTTTTGAAAATATATACATGACAACATGGTCTGGTGGACTTACTGATGTTGAGGCGTGTGATAAAACAGTGTCAATGTAAGCACCAAAAAATAAAACATCATCACCCAACCCATCTATGAAATCTGTTTGAGTGGTACTGAACTCTCTTGGTTTCATAGATGAAAAGCTTTCTTTACATTTGAGAAACGCACAAAAAGGGGCACTCACACCAACCTTCTCCCACCATTCTGATGTCACCACAAATGTCTTGTTTTTAAAGAAGGATTTAGTGATTGGGTATTCTTCCACCTTTGCAGCAGGACCTAAAAATCAAAGCAGCTAGCGCGGAAACACATCAGCATTTTGAAACATCTACACACAAAAAATCAACAGAAATAACAACGAGAGAGGATACATTGTAGCAAACACAAACACACACAATGAGAGAGAAACATGTAGGCACACACCCTAAGAGGTTCTCAGAGGGGGGTAGGGGGCAAACTGCTCCAGCGCTTCAATGTCCAAGGGACCTCATTACACTCAATGCTTCAAGGTCTGGGGAGCCTCATAAAGTAAACCAGCAGTAATTTTCAGTAGTTAATTTCTAGGCCTTCAAAATGTTCCTCATCATTCTCTTTTGCCCCAGGGCCTCTGAATTTTCTCGGCAGCCCTGCACACCCATACGTGTATGTTAAAATGTTTTATTTGCTAGGGTCCTATTACGTGCTACTCGGTAATCGGGATATTTCGGTAGCCGGGGCAACTCTATAGCCCAATATTACATGAGTAATACACCGAGATATCCTGACCACCGGGACAAAAGTATCACGTAATCAGGTCCTTAGTTATACATAAAATATTACAGCATCAGTGACAAGGTAATTTCCTTAATTTTTGAGCAGTTATGGTACCACAAGGATACATGTACCCCCCCCCCCCAGCTCTCGCCAGGATTGATTTTCTAATTATTTCAGATTTGACAAGAGAACATTAGGGGGTGGGGTGAGGGGACTTAAGCAGGGTATACTATTTCTGTACTTAATACTATTGCTTTTTGTAATGCCTACATCGTCACATCCTGCTTGCCGTTGTACGTAAAAAAGCAATATACTGTAGTCACTACTTGCAATTAAATGGGTATGGCAATGAAAGAACTGACAAGAAACTGCTAATTATGAATGTATTGACTCATTGACACTATGCGTGGGCTAGTTACACCATGCTGAGAACATGTTTTCATTCAGTTTTGATTACTCACTTACTTGCTTGTGATCCTGCTGAGATTAGTATAAATTTGCTCTGTTATATTCAATGGTTTGACTATCTTGAGATATTGTGTGCAGTATTTTAATAAGGGCGTGGTCATTATAGGATGTAGCCGCCAAAGTTCTTCAGTCTATGATGGCTGGTGCTGACCCTGTTTTTGAGGTATGCAAAAATTCATTCTCACCATAATCTTTCTTCTCTTTGAGTTTTTCATTTGCAGTTGAATCATTCTTCCCTTTGGGAGGACTCTCTGTAATTTTCTTAAAAAAACAAGTTAAAATATATTCCACAAAATGACACAGCTTCAAAAATTACTGGCAATAACAATAAGCTGCCATTGGAAAAAAATTATTCAACAAGTCCTTTCACCCCTAGTGGTCATAAAATATAATAGTAATGAAATATATTCTGGTAGAAAAAGATTGCAATTATTACTTCATTCAGTAGCACTGATTATGCTACAAAGTGGTATGGCATACTGGCACTAAATGTACATCCTATTTACTACTTGAGGAAGTTATACATATTGCCTATTAGGAATATTAGTGTTGTTTCAAAGATTAATCTGTGTCATAGTGAACAGTCCATGTCTACATCTCACACTTCATTTTCACATTTGGCAATGAAATTGGCAACAAAACTTGGTGATGTAGCTACCTGCTTTTTAGGAGAGAAGAACCAGTGGATTGAAGACTCATTGAAATTCATATTGCTATCCTTGTTCAACTCAACTGAATTAGAGTCATCAATATCTTCTAAAAAATTAAACACCAAAATATGTCATCAACAGTACATGCTGGTCTGCACAAATAGAATTGGTCTTGTACTATATTTTCATTTCATTAGTAAATGAGCATATAAGAAAATTTCAGGTAAAACTAAGTATGGCATTGATGACATTAATGAAACTAAAAAGCAACATCATTTGGCACATACATGAGACAGCACTGAGTAATGAACAGAGACAAATTAAATAGGTTTGTAAATACCATCTTCAGCAAAATGGCACTTGCCAGTGGGAGTCATAGGCAGGGCCACTGAGACAATTCAGAGGCCCCAGCACAAAAGAGACAGATGAGGAACATTTTGAAGGCTTAGAAATTAACTATGCAGGCTTCCTGCAAGGAGAGTGAGCAGAACATTTCCAGGGCCTGGAAAGTACCTATTGCTGCTGGTTTACTTTATGAGGCCCCCAGATCTTGTAGCATTTGGTGTTAAAAGGCTCCTTGAGGCCCTGGGGCAGTTTGCTCCCTGCCACCTCTCTTGGCAGCCCCAGTAGCCCCAGTCATAGGCAAATCATTGGGGAAAATTTAGGACCTGGTTTGGAAATTTACCCTCAAGTATATTAAAAGATTCCCTGCTGGATACAAAAGTAGCAAACTATGAAGTAGCAGCTGCAGTCCTACCTGGTTGGACAGAAATGTATTGTATTCAGGAAAGCTTCCTGAAAGAGCAATATGACATTTTCTAGCTCCCCTCTAGATCCATTTATTCATTCAGGCAGCACTGCTCAATTCAAACTCCTCCTACACCAATGAGTAGCACCAAAGGCTTTATGGCTCAATGTGTTTATTAGCATAATGTCCAATTGTTGTTATACACCAGCATACCAAGGAATTAACTACATGTAAGAAATGTACAGTATAGATATGATATATATAGTTCAAATGGATACCACGACAGCAACCACCTTCACTGGAAAGAAAGCTGCTCCCTTCCAAAACATCTGTTACAAAGTCAGAGGATGCACTAACCAACTAGAACAAGCAAATTCAGATATAATATGAAACAATGATGAAACAGCATGGTTATGTTGAAGCAATTTGCAAGCAAACTGAAACTTGGTCCTGATGCCTAATAGCTAATACGGATATATTCCTTTGAAATCTTGCTAACACCAAATATATTACAGAAGTAGGGTCACTTTTTTAGCAAACAAGATATGATTACTTGAGGCTTGGTTATGATCCTAAACTGCAAAGCACCTAAAATATTTTCTGATTTTTCACACTAGAAGAAAATATATTTAAATAATAAGCACCACTATATGTATTTGCAACTTTTCTGGAATGAACTCTGACTCCGTGAAAAATACATTTTTCCACTTGTATCTAGGGACCACACAACGTCTACTTCATTTCCATAAAATATGAAAATTTCTACATTAAATCAATATATCAGATAATAAAGTAAAACACCTTCTTCACCTCTTCATCTTCATCACTTGAAATAACTATTATTTCATCTTCATCACTTGAAATAACTATTATTTCATGTTCTACGTCGCGTTTTTGACAATCAGACATAATGCTAGCGAGCTTCACACGCTTTTCCAAATCTTTAAAAGCAATGCAACTATCAGTGAAACAAAAATCTACGATCGATCTTTTCTTGCATTCGATTTCTTGATCTTTCCCATCATCATCGCTTTTTATGTTACTCTTCGCATCTAACACCCATGAGAAGTTTTCGAAATCATTGTCTAAGCTATCTTGATCTCCAGTTTCCTCGTCTTTCATAACACATTGATAATCATCGTTTTCCATCTACTCCTTCTTTTTCTCTCGAATGAGGGCGATTTGAGATCTGAAACTGTACCAATTGGTGCCATAGAGATAATAATAATATCTATGATTGGTGCCAAAATGTGGTACAATCTGTCTAATATTCACAACGAGGTAAGTTGATAGCGAGGCTTACTTCATCGACGTTTCATTTCCCAAGATGGGATCTTAATACCTGCTACATTTTTGTAAGCAGCCAAGGAGTTTACAACAAACAAATTAAGTTATATCAAGCAAGTGTGTTTGTAATGCACAATTTGTAGCTACCTTCACTTCCGGGTTATTTCTTGTTTGTCTTTTATATGTTTTCTGAAGTTGCCAAGCAGCTGGCTGAAAAACATGAGGATGTACCCATCTGGAGTGTTGTGGCCTAGAATCAATTAGGACACTTACGGCTGAATTGGAAATGGAATTAAACGAGAACAACATTTAGTGTTGTTCAGAAGTTGGCAAGCATGCTTTGTTGCGGGTTTTCTACCGCACGACTAAGGAAATTCGTCAAGTTTCGTGGAATTTTGTTTTTGTTGTTTGTTGCATTTTCCATCGTTGTCGTGATGAGGTTGGGACTATTCTTTTCACCCGCTCAGCAAAATGTTACAAAAGACCAAGAAATATTGTGGCAAGATAGTAGTGGCAAGGATGCTTCCGGGTCAGGTCTTAACAATAGGCGACAGAAAGTTCAAAGTAAGGGACCTTTACTTCAGAATCCACCATCAACTATGAAGAACGTTGTCTCTACAGTTGAAGATAATGGAGGGAGACGCGTTGAAGCAACTACAGAAACTGAATCAATTGAGACAAGTGAGCGGTCATATTTGGACTTGGTAGATGAAGGAAACCCCTCACATTCTCTGGACAATGATAAAACGTACCCAGTAAACAAGCTGAAAAAATTTACTCAAAGTATGAATGATAGACTTATGATTTTGAATAAACACAAATACCCAAACAGACCCAAGCATGGCCCAGTTGTGGTTGTGCAAGTTCATAAAAGATTGGAATATTTAGTTTATTTGTTGTCATCATTAGAAAAAGCAAGGGGAATTCAAGATATCTTGCTAATTATTAGCTCAGATTGGTACTCAGATGCTATAGTAAGTGCTGTGAAGAAGATAACTTTCTGTCAGGTATGAATGTTCATATTTTATATTTTTTTAAGCAGCGAAACTGTTGAAAAGTGATAAAGTTCCTGTTTAGGTTTCCTTCCTATTTAAATTTCAAGTGTTGTGCTTAATTGAATGCAATTTCTATTTCTTTTGTAGACTCTGCACATCTTCTTCCCATTTGCTGAGCAGCTGCACCCTGATTCCTATCCTGGATCTGATAGAAATGATTGTCCAAGGGATATGTCCAAGGAAGAGTAAGTTCATTTCTGGTCAACATTCTATATCCATTTTGAAATTTCAGTTGTTAATGAGAGTTTTGAAAGAGTACACTTACTTCCTACTAGAAGTTGTTCCTTGGCCCTAGTACTGAACAGTGAAACTTTCTTCACTTTTTGCTGTTCTAATACCGAAACTTTCTTAGAGACTTTCTTAGTAGACATTTTTGAGTTCCAATGCTTTTCATATGCACATCAGTTGAAATTGAAAAGCCCATGTTTGCTTGAATTAATGATAAATCTTAGTAAATGAAACCGGAGTGATGGCCCAGTGGTTAGAGCGTCTGCCTCACAACCAGTAGGTTGCTGGTTCGAGTCCCAGCCGAGTCATACCAAAGACTTCAAAAATGGTACTCACTGCCTTCTCGTCTGGCGCTCAACATATGAGAATGGAGTGGGAAAGTTAAACTTGTGGAGCTACCAGTGGACCAGCCCCCTGCTGTAGCTTTCACTGCATTCGCAGACGCATGGCCTAGGCCAATAGAAACAGATATAGGCACCACCCTATGTGCAATTGGTGTGGGAAAGAACTTTGACTTTGACTTTTGACTTAGTAAATAACAGAAGATGAACTGTAAGAGAGTAGCCAACATAACATAAATAGCATTTTATATTTAGATAATTCAAATTTTAAATATATATA